>VHZZ01001335.1:135314-157355 GCA_009801015.1 Silene noctiflora | reverse complement strand
GATCCTCTTTGATGTGGGGTAAAAATAGAAGAAAAGTTGGAAGGAGGATGGTGATAGTGGAAAATGAGGTGTCAAAAAAATAGAAAGAAAGAGAGGAAATAAGAGGAAGAGGAAGTACTCTTCAATGCACATTCTCTTAGAGAATCCACACTAAAGAGGATTGACCATCCTCTTATATAAGAGAGAGTTCTAAGAGAATGTCCTCTTCAATGTGGTACAAATATTGAACATCTTTGAAGGAGGAAGATGAAGACCTTCTCTATTTTTAGAGAAAGTACAACCTAGGCCCGTGTGTCCATTTTCCTATAAAACTATTGGATGTTGACAGTATTTTATTTGATTTTCAATAGAAAAAATAATTAAAATATGAAAGAAGAAGTAGAGAAACTAATCTTTGATGTGGGAAGATAAAAATAGAAGAAGGGAAGTAGGAGGATGAAAATAGTGGAAAATGAGTTGGATGAAAGAGAAGCTAATGTGTCAAAAAGATAGAAGGAGAGGGAAAAAAATAAGAGGATAATAACACACTCTTCAATGTACATGCTCTTAGATTTCATAGGATCTGCCTTGGCAACAATGTTTTTTCTATGCTTTTTCTCTTTTTGGAATTGGTTTAATAAATTTTACCAGGAAAATTCACCACATTAATATTAAATACTTATTATGTATTTGATTTGAAATTTTATGTTTCTGTACCTGACACTTGAGATGCTTTTGTGGCCACTTTAGCGAAAACTAAAAGTTGCTAAGTTTTAGGGTTAAATGACGCTTTTTCACAAATTAATATTCCAATAATTAGTTTAAAATGTAAATTTCGGTATAGGATACACTTAATTGTTTAGGAGACATTTGTTATAAAACGGGGTAAAGGAATAAAATCAAAATCAGTAAATGAAAGAAAGGAAGACAATACTCTTGATCATCTAACTTGTTGGTTTATACATATAATTATATAATAAGTGAATTATATACAAATCCGACAAAAAAACCAAAAAAATTGAAAAATCAGGCAACTCTTTTTAAGCATATATGCACAAATTAAATGTGAATACTATTCTAACATTGTCTGCGCTGACAAAATGAGACTATAGACACAGACTTCCTTGGTATGTTTGTACCATTTGGAGGAGCGCGCAAGGTTATGCCCAGGTTATGAGCTTGCTAGGGTTTCACTTTCCATATTCCTTCACCATTTCGTCACAAATTACAGGTAATATCTTGATCATGAGAGCTTGCTTAAATATCTTGAGTCAGTTATTTGGAGAAACCGTGGATGTTAAGATTACAAAACCTATTGTGTAAAGGAGTTTTAGACGACATTATCGCAAAAAGATTTCTTTTAACTAACTTTTAATTTTCAACATTTATGAATCATTTCTTAATAATACTAGTATAAAAGCACTTTATAAGAAACAATTTGTTAACATTATTAGAAACATGTTACAAAATTATGATCACGAATGAACCTAATGTTAACATTACTATCCCAAACATTTCTAATTTTTCAACTCCAAAGAGAAATTTGAGTATTTTTAATTTTTAGGTTATCGAAGTTAAAACAATCTAAACTCAGGCCATCAAAGTAAGAAGTAACCCAAAACCAAGCATACTAAAGTGAAATTAAACAAACTTAAGACACTACTAGAATCAACTTGAAACTAAAGGCGACAAGGGGAAGAATTCTTCTTAAAAGAATCAAAGGAAAACCGTTGACTTACTAAATGTTATTATAACCTAAAAGTACTCCTTTCGTCCAGTCATTTGTTTACCTATTCATTTTTATGATTTCTCATTCATTTGTTCACCTTTCTATATTGTGAATGTTTTGATAGGTTTGTGTGAGGTTTGTGTCATGTTTTTAGGTCGTGCCAATGTTTGTAAGTTGAAATAAATAAATGCAGGGGCGTTGAAAATCAGTTATGGCTAATTTAAATAATTGGGTTATTTTGAGTCAGGTTCGTGTTTATAATGTTCAACTTATACAAGACTCAAATAAATTTGTATCGTGTTCGTATTGACCTATTGACCCAATTACATTAATTTATCATGAACCGTCAAACCCGCCCATTAATTTTGTGTCGGATTGTCTTTTTTTTTTTGGCGGCTGTAAAAGCAGGTATCCTATCTAGCCATAGACTCACAGGCGAGTCTATGGGCAACAATGTTACAATTTCTAGGAATGTAACTAAAAGACAAACAATGAAAAAACGGGAACAGAAGACGCATGTCCGCAAGGATGCCTTTAACAAGATAATGCGCTGTCTCCATTCCTGCAATAAAACAGATAAGTTGTAAGCAATCAGAAGAGATCTCCAAATGCCGGTACCCTTGACTCCTTGCCCAAACTAAAACCTGCCGAAGACCCAAAGCTTCCGCCTGTAAAGCCGATTCAGCCCGAATGGCCATACTGTGTACTGCCATCTGATCCCTAGTTTCTGTCAGAGCAACCCATCCAAGAGCCGCATTATCAAGCCCTTTCCACCCCGCATCCACCATAATACGCAAACGAACACACGTATTAAGTTGTCCCACAATATCAATGGGTTTACTCTCCCTAATTTCCCTTATTTGTCCTCCATCATCATTACCCGTCACAGGCTCCTTCCTTTTGTCGATCTCCCATTACACTCGTTCAAAGCCTGGTCAACAATACTGACAGATTGCGTCCACAAATTGAACATCCATACAGGGTGAACACTACCTCCTCGAAATATAACATTGTTTTGTATCACCCAAATACATGACAAAGTTGCCATGAGCCGAATCAGACGGAAGTCACCTTACGAAAGTTTGTCCAAGTATTCAATCTAGTTAATAATCCAGTTACCAATATTCAAGCTTGCATCATTTTCTACCTTAATTCCCATATCCAGACACACCCAAATTCTTCGTGTAAATGCACAGTCACAGAACAAATGCTCAGTAGTCTCAATGTACCGGTCATCATGATTACATAAACAACACGTAGCATCAACCCTTATATTTTGTCTTAGGAAATTACTTCCCCCGACAAAGACCCAGTGATAATTTTCCACATAAGCACCTTCCACATATTTGGACCCGGAAGTTTCCATAACTTTTTTCTACAGAAACTCCTCACTTTCTCATCAAGACGCTTCTTATCTTTAGTAGAGCCATGGTTGTCCATGAAGGAACCAAAAAAAATACCATACCCACTCCTCACAGTGTACTGTCCAGTAGCATTATGCATCCAGATAACCTCATCACACTTATTCGAAATACTCATAGGCATCGCCAGAATTTTCTAGACGAATCCTCAGATAAAAGTGTAAGAATGAGTCCTTCATTCTAAGAATTATCCGGATTCTTCAAATCTTTTACCGTTAAATGTCTTAACGCAACATGTTCCATAGATAGGATGTTATCGTGTGGATCAGGGTACACTCCTCCAACCTATTTTGATGTCCAAATATTCATATTCGAATCAATACTAGGTTTCCACCCTACATTGTTCATCACAAAGTTGAGTCCATGTAAAACACTTTTAGCACCCCACGACCAATTATTAGGTCGTCGTATACGTACCGTAGAATTAAAGAGATCCCCTCCTAGCAATTTCTGTCTATAAACATGACAAAAGTAGTTATTCTGCCCAACAATCATACGCCAAGCATGTTTTGCTAGAAGAGCAATGTTTAGGCACTCAATTTTTTTGATACCCAAACCCCCGTCATTCTTAGGTAAACTAAGGATACTACACTAATGAACCGTTTTCCCCATCTTAAATCCCGACCATAAAAAATTTGACAGAAACGAATCAAGCTTATTAGTCACACTTACCGGTATTTTGAAGACCGATGGAAAGTAATTTGGGAGGTTTGATAAGACAGATGAAATCAGGGTAATTCTGCCCACTGGTGATAGAAAAATTCTATTCCAAGATGAAATACGTTTCATCACATGATCAATTAGCCCTTAAAAAATATATTTTTTGAACCCTGAAAATTCGTTAGTAAACCAAGATATTTTCCAATTCCTTTATTCCCCTTAACCTGAAGAATTCGCATACACCTGACGTTCCATTATCAACATTGTATTAGGACTAAAAAGAATACCTGATTTGTTTTCATTAAGAACTTGGCCCGACGCCCGGCAATATCGGTCAGTTAAGGATTTCAAAACGTTCGAACTGTCATCCTTATCCTTAAGGAAAAAGACCGTCATCAGCAAAAAATCAATGAGATAAATGCCTAACCCCGCGGCCGGGTGGGACTCCACAAATCTGTCTCTGTATCTGAGCCTGGATCATATTACACGATAACACCTCCATGCACAAGACAAACATAAAAGGAGATAGCGGGTCCCCCTGGCGAATACCACATCTTACGGGGAACAATTGCAACGGTGCCCCATTTAGAAGAATCTGATATGAAACTGAAGAGACACAACTCATAATCAGCTTTACCATACGTTCTGGGAGACCGATCTTACAAAGGACAACTTGTAGGGAATCCCATCGGACACGATCATAGGCTTTACTCATGTCAGCCTTAAAAGTAAATCTACCATATTTCCCCTTCCTATGCGAGTTTATGCTATGAATCGCCTTATTTGCTAACAGAATATTATCATAAATAAGCCGACCTGGCGCAAAAACGTTCTGGAATTCTCCCACTATTTATCCCATCACTCTTGTCAGTTGGTTTGCAATACATTTAGAGACAATACGGATAAAAACATTGCATAGGATAATTGGACGGTAATCATTCACCCCTTATGGGTTATAACATTTTGGAATTAAGACAATAAAAGTTCTATTAAGCTCTTTCAGAACACACCCCGAATTCAGCACAGACAAAACAACCTTAGTGACATCCTTACCTACAAAATGCCAACATTTCTGATAAAAGATGGCCGAAATGCCATCCGGTCCTGGTGATTTAAGAGCACCCATCTGGAAAACTGCTCTTCTTACCTCTTTTGCAGTAAAAGGCCTCCGCAAGAGGTCCCCATCATCAGGGGATATTGATTTGTGAAAGCTGTGCAAAAGAGCTTCAATCTCATGGAGATTTTTTTCACCCCCTACATAGGATGTTGGACAATATAATTCCTTAAAGGCGGATTGAAACATATTTTCAATCTGACTGTTATCATAAATCCATGTACCATCCATCCCCTTAATGCCATAGATGAAATTTCTACCAGCCCGTCCTTTTACCCAATTTAAAAAGTACTTAGCGTTCATCTCAACTTTGCTCTTTGTCGCCAGAAAATAGCATTAGCCTTAGAGAATTCCTTTACTTTATCATTAATATCCGTATAAAAGTCATCACTCCCATTTTTGATAGCCAATTCCATACCTAATTTGAGTTTTGAATCAAATCGTCCCATCTTTTCTTCCATTCTCGTCGTTTGTCCAGAGTCCATTTTTTCACATGATGTAGTACCCGTGCCAACTTCCTTGAAACCCGGAACGCAGGTGTCCCAGAATCATATAGAAACCATGCCTCTTTAATAAGAAGAAGACATTCCTCATAATCAAGCACCCACGCATCCAATTTATATGGTTTTTTTTATTATTATTTAAAGTAAGGTGAAGGTCCAACTCAATCGGTGCATGATCCGATTAGGGTGCATAAATGCCTCAATGTAGTGTTCCAACTCCTCTAACACCAAATGCCTCACCATAAAAAAGCTCAAGATACCAAAAGCGACCATTTTATTTTTCAACTAAAAGGATGGGGAAATTATTACATGACATAACATGACTAAGTTTTGCCTCCTTTCACCACCCCACCCAAAGGCCACCTGACCTTCCATCGGCATCCATGCCAATAGAATTCATAAAACCAAAAGACCTAAACAACGGATTAACAGTACTAACATTACATTTAGTTTCAATAAGAAAAAGAAAATCATAATACTTATTCTGAAGTAACGCTCTTAGTTTAGGAATCGTAGGGGCGAGCGTATTATTAAGTCCCCTACAATTCCAGATTAATCTACTCTTGGCTAAAAAGGAGGTTGATCAGGTCCAACCTCCGCAAACACCTCCTCATTACTTGCAGCAGAGGAATCAGTTGACTCCTGAATCTCCATATCCTCCACAACAACAACCTTGTTCTTTTTCCCCATCACCCCATCATCCACATGATGCTTCTTATCCAAATGAATCAAATAAGATTTTGCTTTCCCCACAGACTCCATCTCCTGTTCAGGCACCAATCCATTGCCCACCTGGGTACAAGATTTCCTCTTCTTAGCAGCCATAATTTCATCCTTGTTATCATCAGCAAAAGAAGACTTGTAGTAACAGTCTGCCAAGCCCATAAAACCATCATAAAAACTTGAGGCCCTATGTCCATCATCCATAGTAGCCACAATTCTTGATGAAATTCCATACATAGGCACATAAAAAAGTTCCACCTCTTTCCCATCAACTTTGTTCCCTTGATTTCCTGCACTAGTACCCTCTTGTGCATCCATAGCAGCAGTAGAAAAGCCATCCACAGCTAACTTCATGAAACAAGAGGAGTCAACTTGAAGTTCCAAATCCTTTCTAATAATAGCTTGTGGCACCACAGAAATAACATCATTATCCCTTTTTGAGTCCCCATAAGACCTTAATTGATTAGCAGTAAAGTGAGCATTACCCCCCAAATTCAAGTTAAGATCAATATTAACCTCATTTAAATCCTCAGAAATTGAAATCAAATTGATTGCAGAACTGTGAATGTAAATTGATGACCCTTGTTATCCTTGCCCAAGCTCATCAGCATTTAGCACCCAGTCAGAAGGATAGAAGTCATCAGACACTGCTCTCCCTCCAATATCAGATTCTGAATAAGAACTGATCACCACCACAGTAGGATTATTCTCTTCCATTCCAACAACATTCCTCAAATCCCCACCCACCACCACAAGAGCCCCACCCCCAGGGTAATGATAAGTAATAGGGATTCCTTTTGGAGGCGGATCAAACGTTTGGTTCTAACCTCTATAACCATCATCCATCCTTGCTCAATCCAAGTCTCCTTCAACTCTATTAAGAATAGCCTATTGAATCCTCAAATCCCTATCCATAGCCCCCCTTGTAAACCCATCCCCAGTATATCACACATATGGGTCATTTGCATGTAACTGATGTAAATTCCCTTGTAGTCCCACATTTTCAGCTATAGGATTATCAAACTCCTCTCATGCACTATAAAACTCCTCTTAATTCTAAGTAGCCTCCTCTGCAAGCCACCCTCCAGCACCCAAAGTAGCACCATTGTGCCCTTGTACACTACCATTTCCAATCTCCATCTAAACACCATCCATTTGCACCCCCATCCCTTAAAAATCCATCTCATCCCCATTAGCAATAACACCTCGACCCTGCTCCCCATTCCCAGTTACTTGAACATCACCATTCACTTGTATGCCATCATTCACCTCTTCCATTACAACATCTCCTCTTTGTTGTTGAACCTCTCTTGCTTGAGCCTGCACTCCATCCCCCCCAGCTCCCTAACCAACTTGAAAAACCACTGGTCCTGCAAAAGGTTGTGCAGTGACTGCAAATTTCATCCCAGGCAGAACATATCCCCCTGGACTAGTTCCCAGCCCAAAATTAATCAACCTTTCATCTGGTTGCCTCCTATTTTCCTCCCTTGCAATACGTCTGTTGCCCAAAAAAACCCTAGAGGAAATATACCTAGTTGTAGGTGGAGTTGCTCTTAAATCCATGTTAAACATGTTATGGTTACTATTTTCTTGAAACACCACAAAACCTCTTTCAACTGAACGATCCAACATCTCACTAATATTTGACACAATGGTCATGATGCTTTCCCTGCACTGTGACCCCTTATTCCCTATTTTTCCACATTGTATACAGTATTTAAAATTTCCTCATACTTAAACTGAACCCACAAAAGATGTCCCCCATCCATGGCTAAAAGAACCCTGGCATAAGTGGTTCATTCAGCTTAAGACAAACCCTCAGTCTCACATAATCATTTCGTGGTAGAATTTCAAAGGGCTCAATTTGATAATGGTGGCTGAGCAACTTACCAGCTACATTTGCTACATGAATGTTGAGGCATTCAAAAGGTAAGCCACAAACATGTACCCAAAGCTCTGTATATAGAAACCTGGCAGTCCTCGGGACAGTGTCAGGGTACCATTTGGCCAACACCATAAGTGCTCCATCAATAGCCACAGTGCTCCTTGCCAGAAGTCCTTCCAAATCAGCTCCATCCTCACAATGGAATAAATAGATCTCCCCCATACGAAAGGCAGTTATCCTACCATTAGTGTTCCATTTCCTTCTAATCAAGTTATTAATCAGATCATCATCAAAAAGACGATAATCCACAAGAAACCCAAGACAACAATTGTCCCAAAACTCCCTTGAACTCCCTAGTTCAGCTGGATCAACATGAATCACACCCCCTGACCTTGGAAATCTCCATAGGTTTGCATGCACGGGGTTTATAGGATTGAACTCCGCATTAGGATGTGGCCGATGAAAGTTTTGATGATTGTAAAAGTTTTGGTGAACATCCGCTTGATTCGGATCACCATCAGGTATATTCTCGCCATTCCCTCCATTTAGAAATCTTCCAAATTGTCCTTCAAACTCCATTTTTGGCTGACTGATATCTTGATTCAAGCTCAGATATTGTGATTGATGACTACACGGTCTAATATTTTTTGGAAGCTTGAAGTGAGATGGTTTGAACTTCCTCATTATCAGTACATAAATAGGGTAATGAAAACCCTAATACACTCCTTGGAAGATAGAACAAAAACCGGTATCCCTAATCATCAGAAAAGTAGAAAGCCTGGATTGGCCTTGCACTCTCGAAAATTCCAAAAGGAGTAACCCCCAATAGCAGACTTTGTCAGAACAATGATTAGTAATACTAATACCAGATTTAGACGAAAGAAATTTTTTATTGTTGTGATTTTGTCAGAGATAGAAGCTTAGGGTTCTTCAATGCCCAATGATATAGGCGAAGAAGATGAACAAAAAAGGTATTTTTGTTTCTAAAAGATATTAAATGATATTGTCACGTGCTCTCTGTAAACGAGAGAGAATGCTCTCACTAGAACTTTTAGAGAGAGAATTCTCTCTAATCCAATATCACTTGTGTCGGATTATCGTATAGAAAAACCGCTATGAGTGTAAATAAGATGTTTCTTTCAAGTTTGGGTATGAAACATGTTATCTAGAATGCATTTATTACAGATATTAATTGCAATAACATGATATTTATTCTGTGAATCACCAACAGTTGGGAGGCTACAGAAGATGATAAGTTGGGCTTCTTTCCTACAACGGGAACTCAAAAGCAATACCCCATTTATGTGCACAAGCGCGACACGGTCGTTCAAAACTGACAATATTATGGAGAATAATACTGGGAAAGCAGTACCCCATCTATATTTATATGCAAATTGTTGTAACTTGTATTGTGCTTTATTTAATAGCAATGATAGACCTTGAAATTTTTTTCTAAGATAACCCACCATAACTCTTAGATACGCAGTAATCCGTTCATTCCGGTCAGTTGCTTAATTTTGTTTTCGGCACAAAGACCGAGAGAGGGGAGAGGCCCATGTGAGGTAACTATTATTGGATGACTAATGGATAATAATCCAATTGGATTATCAAATTACCCTACAAAATGCTTCCCAATATGTAAAGGAACACAAATGAATCGGATAATCTCAAAATGGAATAGAAAAATAAAGGGTCATTTGTTAAACACTCCCTTTTATAACTTAGTCTTTGCGAAACACCGTCTTTTACTCAATTTTTTGTCTAACACTCCCTTATATATCTAATTTTATGTTAGTCACTTACAATTCCCCTACCCTGACTACTTAAGTGTAATTAAAAAAAAAAAAGGTAGTCACATGTGCAAACACTCCCCTCACCTGCTTTTTTTCTTCTTTAATCACTCCCTTTCACTTTTTCTAAAATCAAAACCCCCAAATCAAAACAAAAAACTCAACCCCCAAACATAATGGAGTAATCCAACTCGATGAAGGTTGTAGTAAACTAGTTATTTTCGCTCAATGTAAGATTGTACTGAACTAGTTCTTTTTGCATAATGTAAGGTGGTTGAACAACTTCATGGAATGTTAATATAACAACTTGATGAATTTCTAGAATCAAACATTCAATCTTATTTAAAGTACAAGTTGGAATTTCGAGTAGACATGGTTTATAAGGGGTTTATGAGAATAAGAGAGATAAGAAATAGAGGTGAATGATTCATAAATAGAGAGACAAGAAAAATAGAAGGAAAATAAGGAGGGAAATATTTCTGGAAAATTACAATTTTGGAGGGAAGTTTCGCACGTAGGAAATGCTTGTTATCATTAACTAACATAAAATTAGATTTATAAGGGAGTGTTAGACAAAAAATTGAATAAAAGGCGATGTTTCGCAAAGACTAAAGTATAAAAGGGAGTAGTATTTAAAATTTAAAGTAATCAATTACTTTGAAGATATTAAACATATTAATTATGATTACCAGGACGAAGGGAGTAGTATTTAAAATTTAAAGTAATCAATTACTTTGAAGATATTAAACATATTAATTATGGTTACCAGAAATGAAAAGTAAATAATTAACAAAACTACCTTTTATAAAAAAATATCTTAAATTTTAAATTATTTTAGAGGAATTTACAAGTGAATGAAGGCGATGTACACAAATTGTGAACTCCCGCGGTTATATATAAAACAAAATAAACACAAATATTGTAGCGAAAAATGCGAGATTTAAACTTTTTTTTTTTTTAAATAAAACCGCGAAGTCGCTAAATAATAAGACCAAAAGTTACGGTTAGAAATCTTTATACAAAATACAACTGAAATGAATACACAAGTACCATAATATAAACTAATATAAACTACGACGTGAAGGGTCAATCGTTGTAAGAACAACGGTCCGTAGCTCACTCTTCAAAACCCCATATATAAGCACCAACCTACCAGCTGTTCATTCATTAAAAATGAATTATAGTCAGTGGGGAGTAACTCGAGATTCTCCCAGCCATATTACAATAAAACATACATAAGTAAGAACATTTCCTGCATGATACAACATAATCAAATAACTTTAATACCATGACATGAGAATGAGTACTATTCAATACATGTGAAGTCAACATTCAACAATGGCAGGCAAGATATTCATATGATATAATCGATCCAAACAATGAATTTATACGATCCCAATTGATAACACAACTTTAAGCTTGTACCAAAATCATGTGAAATGGATAACAAGAGGCCAACAATATAATACATATGAGTGAAAACGGTAGTCATTTCCTTTGACAACATTTTATAAGTTACCATACAATAAACGGGACATGACTGTAACACCCACATACCCAAAGGCACCTTATTAGGGACTACCTCAAGATATGAAAGAGCTACCATCTCGGTTACCTGAGGTAGTGTACATCACAATAAACATAATGAAACATAAATTAAAGGTTAACTTTCATAAACTGATTACAAGTCTCCAAAAATACCAATACAAAACCAAATCTCAAAACTGTGATAAGAAGATGAAACAAAGTATGCGGAAGCTAGACTACTAAGGACTGGTGATGACTCTGCCCTGCCAATTCCCGCAGCAACGTCAACAAAGATAACCATCATCACCTGCTAAGCCAACTGCTCACCATCCCCGAATGGATCACCACAATTTTGAAAACAGAAACGGGGTCAGTCAACTATACAATAATATGAAATAGCAAAACATAAATATGAACATCCACTGTAACCACCTCTAATACCTCCAAACTCCATAATAACCAGTAACCGATTACACACCAAGGTGTGTAGCCCTGCCAGATTACCCATCGCAGCAGGTAATCCACGCCGCCAGTGGGGACCGCAGCCTTACCACCAATATCCCCGCTCAAGCATGAGCGAATCAAGTGCATTATTGTGCACATTCCCCTTGCGTCGAGAAACACAAGAGGCCAACAATCGGGGTGAGACCATCTCTCGCAATGACTCATAATACCAACTCCAAACTCCAATAAGAGTATCCATATCATAAATAACCATAACCATATCATAAAACAATAGCAAAGATCGTCACATTATTATACATATCATTCTACAGTCAACTGAGTAAGGAAAACCTACCTGGTAAACAACGCCAATAATCACAGCACGGAAATCAGAAAGCTTTTTCTATAAAGTGTCCTCCTATAACATAATTAAGTAATAAAAACAACGAACAAGGCAATCTAATCCCAAAACCCCCAATTACTTAAATTAGGGTTTCACTAATCTTCAACAAAGCCATAAAGGACTAGATTAAAGACTTACCCAAAAGATTACAAAGGCAAAGGTGTGAAAATCCCCAATAAAAGATGCATAAACGCCTTGGATTGATAGGAAATAGAAGAGAGCAGTTCTACGTTTTTTGGTTTGTAAAAAGATGATTTGAGAAATGTTTTAAAGTTAAAAGACAAATAACACTTCTTCACGTTCTATTTATATAAAACCGTGTAAAAACTCGTAACGAACCGGACACTCGGTCGAGTATGAGACACTCGATCGAGTAAGCCACACTTGACCGAGTGCAGGACACTCGATCGAGTACGCCTAACTCGACCGAGTGATGAAACACTCACCCGAGTTCACAGCAAACAGAACCCTGATAGACGACCTAGACCAGCTACTCGGTCGAGTAGCTTGAGGTCACAAATCCGATGTATTACTGTCTTCCCACTTTAAAAACGAACTTCATCCCCGAAGTTCGAACCTATACCTGTAAAAACGACACTACAACTGACAAAAACTAAAACACACTTGAACTATAACCAAACCTACCCGAAGCACATATAAAAACTGGCTCAAAACTGTCCCGAAACACATGCGATCATCTCCTACCCCCCTAAAAAGAACAAGGTTACGCCCCCGTAACCAACCATACATGGTCAAAAAGATGCGGATACTGCTCTTTCATTGCCTCCTCCGCTTCCCAAGTTGCTTCCTTAACATTATGATTCGTCCATAAAACTTTCAGCAACACCGTCTCACCATTCCTCGTCTTGCGCACCTTACGGTCCAAGATTTCCTTTGGTACCTCCATGCATGTTAAAGACTCATCCAACTATATATTCTCAACCTCTAGCATGTGAGAAGGGTGACTCACATACTTCCGGATTTGAGACAAATGAAAAACATAGTGTACACGGTCCAAAGCCGGTGGCAACGCCAAACGATAAGCTACCTCACCAATCCGATCCAAGATCTCATACGGGCCTATAAACTTCTGGCTCAAATTACCCCTCTTGCCAAAACTCATCACACCACGCATAAGTGACATTTTCAAAAGAACATTATCACCCACCTAAAACTCGATGTCCCTGCGATGCAAGTCGGCATAACTGTTTTGCCGATCTTGAGCTGCTTTCATCTTTTGGCGTATCAACCGTACCTGTTCAATCATATCCTACACCATATATGGTCCTAAAACCACAGCCTCAGCACTATCATCCCAACATATCGGACTCCTACATCCCCTCCCATATAAGTCTCGAATGGTGCTATGCCAACGCTGGTGTGGAAACTGTTGTTATAAGACAACTCAATCAAATCCATTCTATCCTCCCAACTGCCACCAAACTCCATAACATAAGCCCTCAACATATCCTTAAAGTTCTATGGTCCTCTCAATCTGCCCATCTGTCGTAGGATGAAATGCCGTACTCATCTTCAAGTTAGTACCCATCAATTCCTGCAACTCCTGCCAAAACTTAGATATAAACCGCGCATCTCGGTCCGACACGATGTCTTTCGGTTCACCATGTAGTCGAATCACATTCTCCTATACCCATTAGTTAGTTGCAGTTTGCTCCAAGTATCTTTCATTGGAATGAAATGAGCCGACTTCGTCAGTCGATCCACAATCACCCAAATCATATTGTTGCCCTACTGAGTCCTCGATAAGCGTTTAATGAAATCTATAAAAATAGATTCCCACTTCCACTCAGGTACCTCAAGAGACCGAATCTTACCTTGCGGTCTTCGCTGATCTCCCTTGAACCTTTGACAAGTCAAACATCTAGCCACGAACTCAGCGGTTTTCCTTTTCATCCCAGGCCACCAAAAAGTCTTCTTTAGGTCCTCGTAAAGTTTATCACCACCTGAATGCACTGAATAAGGTGTGAAATGAGCCTCAGTCATGATCATCTTCCTCAGCTCAGTGTCATTAGGTACACACCATCTCCCATCAAATCGAACACTCCAATCATCATGAACGGAAAACCTCAAAACAGTTCCCCTTTCCACCCCATCTCTCCACTCCCGGATCTTAGGGTCATCAGCTTGCTTACTCTTGATCTCCTCATAAAGTTTGGGTTCCACTGTCAAGTCCCCAAGAGCACCCCCCTTTCGAATCATATGAATTCCCATTCCATTAACCTCATCCTTAAGTCGCATAAGAGACATAGCTGTACATAAAGAATGCACTCTTCCGACTCAATGCATCAGCAACAACACTAGCCTTCTGCTCATGATAGATAATCTCCATATCATAGTCACCAATCAACTTCATCCATCTCCTCTGACGCATATTCAGCTCCTTTTGGGTGTAGATGTACTTCAAGCATTTGTGATCTGAAAACACCTTAAAAGTCGCCCCATAAAGATAGTGTCTCCAAATCTTCAAAGCAAAAACCACAACACCCAACTCCAAGTTGTGAGTAGGGTAGTTCTCCTCATAAGTATTTAGCTGTCTCGAAGCATAAGAGATTACCTTCCCATTCTGCATCAGTATATAACCCAGACCATTCTTTGAAGCATCCGTGTATACCCCAAAGTTCTCACTCCCTTCTGGCAAAGCTAAGACAAGAGCTGTGGTCAAACACTCCTTTAAGGTTTGGAACGCCGTCTCACAACTTGTATCCCAACGAAATCTGTTATCCTTCCTCATCAATGCTGTCATAGGTCGAGCTATTTTTGAGAAATCCTTCACGAACCTCCTGTAGTACCTAGCTAGACCCAAGAAACTCCGAACCTCAGCCACATTCTTCGGTGCTTCTCACTTAGACACCGCCTTAATATTGGTAGGATCCACAACTACACCATCCTTAGAAATCACATGACCTAGAAAAGCCACCTTCTCCAGCCAAAACTCGCACTTGGACAATTTAGCTTACAACTGGTTATCGTGCAAGGTTTGCAATACCAGTCTCAGATGCTCCTCCATAGTCTTAGAATAGACCAGTATGTCATCAATGAAGACCACCACAAATCGATCTAAGAACTGACTGAAAACCCGGTTCATCAAATCTATGAAAGTGACTGGTGTATTAGTCAATCCGAACGGCATTACCACATACTCATAGTGACCATACCTCGATTGAGAAGCTATCTTCGGTATGTCCTCATCCCGGATCCTGAGCTGATGGTACCCCGACCGCAGATCAATCTTTGAAAACACTCCAGCCCCACTCAACTGGTAAAAAAGGTCATCAATCCTCAGTAAAGGATACCTGGTCTTCATCGTCACATGGTTCAGCTCCCTGTAGTCAATGCACAGCCTTAAGCTGTCATCCTTCTTCTTTACAAACAAAACTGGGGCACCCCAAGGCGATGCACTAGGACTAATGTATCCCTTCTCTAGCAACTCATCTAACTGCTTCTTCAATTCGGACAGCTCCTTAAGACCCATACGGTACGGGGTCTAAGAGATAGCTCCCGTCCCTGGCTTCAACTCCACACTGAAATCGATATCCTTCTACGGTGGTAACTCCGATATCTCATCTGGAAAAACATCCCTGAACTCACCCACCACATATATCTCCATAGCTGATGGCTCCTCTATCCTAGTATATTTCACGTGGCACAGAATCATAGGATAGCCCTTCCTCAGGTAGGACTTCAATGTCACAGCTGCAATGATCTTGACTTTGGGTTTGATCACAAATCCATGGTAAGACACTCTAACTCCCTTAGACCCTTTTAAAGAAACCTTCTTCTGGTGACAGTCTATTGTAGCACTATACCTCCCCAGCCAATCCATCCCAACTATGACCTCAAACCCATCCATATGAAACTCAAACAAATCAACTAGAAAGTTGACTTGTCCAACAACCATAAGCACTCTCTTAAACAACTTCCCACAAGATACAGACTCTCCCGACGGTATAAAAATTTCATCCCTTACAGGCTCATACTCCCCCAAACCCATAGCCTTAACATGACTTCTAGATACAAACGAATGTGTCGCCCCCGAATCAAATAAAACAAAAGAAGGAGTATTATTAACAATGAATGTACCGGTGACCACTTGCGCATCATTCTCTGCTGCTTGCTTATCCATTATAAACAGCTTGCCACTGTTCTTCTGGCCTCCACCCTGCACCGTGCTAGCCGATGCAGTCGATTTAGCAGCCGAGTTTTGGTTCCCATTACCATTCTGCCTCTGATAGTTTCCACTGTTGTTGCAGTTGAAGTTACTAGTATTGCCTTGACTCCCTTGGCTATGCCATGACCCAACTGGTCTGTTTCTAGCCATAATCTGACCCGGTCCTTGAGAGAACCCTCCTCTACGCTGCCCCTGAAAGCCGTTCCCACCAAGACTGGTACACTCATGCCTCTTGTGGACCAAGCCGCCAAAGTTGTAGCAAGTTAACCCTGAGCCGTCACTAAAGCTCCTACCACCCCGGCCTCCAAACGACAAGACTCCACTGAACTCGAAGCCGCTAGAGGAAGCCCTCCCATGGTTGTAGTTCCCCCTCTTAAACCCAGATGTCCCGATGGCCTCACTTTCAGCCTTCCTTTTCTCACTACCCTTTTCCTTAGCCTTTTCGTCATATACGCCAGTCTCTTTGCGTTCCTAGCCATATCATACCCCTGTTTCAAGTCCGTAAGGACCCCAGAAGTCAACCTCTCAAGTATCTTCACCGATAGCCTCTTCTCGAAGCGGATAGCTCAGCTCAGCTAGTTCATCTCCATGCCGTGCACATAACGAGCCAACTCATTGAATTTGCGTTAGTATTTCGCCACGGTCATCCCCTCGGTCATCCGGAAGGAGTCAAACTCCGCCCTCAACTTGTTGGAACATTCTTATGGACGAATTGATGTCTTATTGCTTTCTTGAATTCATTCCAAGGGATAGCAGGTTCCCCCTGGCTCTTATAATACTCCCTTGTTGTCTCTCTCTCTCTCCCTGTTCCACGAAACTCCGGTCTCATCCCTCTTGTTCCACTTTCAACTCATCCGGACAATTGACCACCTCAAGTACACTCTCCATCTCCTAATGCTCGTTATCCAACAGGTTCGGCGCCCCTGTGCCCTCATTGGTCGTAGGGTTGAAGCGAGAGAGAGTGGTGCTCATTTTGGTGGCATCCACTACCTTCTCCTTAGCTTTCCCTACTGTCTTAAGAGCCTCGTTAAGAGCCTCCTGTTGTTCAATCATGCGAGCTATCTCATCAAGGGTCATCTCCGAAGCCCTCACGTGCGCAGCTGATCTCTTGGGAGGCATCGTTAGCTATGTAAGAAGAACAATCGTAAGCATATAGCCTACGACTCAAAACAAACACAAATATCCTCCCAGAAAGACACTCCGTCGAGTTCAACCAACTCGGTCGAGTCACTTATGTACTCGGTCGAGTACATCCCAATCGATCGAGTGCCTCGCACACTCGGTCGAGTCGAAAACTTACAGGGGTCCTGCCCCAAAACACCATTTTAACCACTCGGTCGAGTGCCAGGGTCTCGGCCGAGTTGCCATTACTCTGTCGATTCCACCTCACTCGGTCGAGTCATGCCATATACGAACTACCCCCATGCTTAAACAAAATATAAATCACACTTAACCTTAACAAGATACGAACTCCATATCGACACTTTATCCATACATTCAATTACTCAACAATCCATATGAAACATATATTTCACACATCTCCATACATCTCATACACTTATCATCCAACAATCCACATGAAACATATAAGTAAAACATATAGGCACACAACGGCCCTTAAAACCCTATAGTGACCGGTTAAAAGTTATAAAGGCAAAAATGCGGCCTTAGGACGTCTCCCTAGCCTTTGCGGTAGCCTAAAAAAACACCTACCCATGTTCATTTTATTTAGACACCCTAAGTTCATTGATTCATTGGTCTTAGGTTCCAAAATCGTCGCTCTGATACCACTTTGTAATACCCCCATACCCCAAGGCACCTTATCAAGGACTACCTCAAGATATAAAAGAGCTACCATCTCAGTTACCCGAGGTAGTGTACATCACATTAACCATAATGAAACATGAATTAAAGGTTAACTTTTAATAAACTGATTACAAGTCTAAAAAAATACCAATACAAAACCAAATCTAAAAACTGTGATAACAAGATGAAACAAAGTATGCGGAAGCTAGACTACTAAGGACCGGTGATGACTCTACCCTGCCAATTCCCACAATAACATCAACAAAGATAACCATCGTCACCTGCTAAGCCAACTGCTTACCATTTCCGAATGGATCACCACAATTTTGAAAACAGAAACGGGGTCAGTCAACTATACAATAATATGAAATAACAAAATATAAATATGAACATCCACTATAACCATCTCCAATACCTCCAAACTCCATAGTAACCGGTAACCGACTACAAACCAGAGTGTGTAGCCCTGCCAAATTACCCATCGCAATAGGTAATCCACGCCGCCAGTGGGGACAACAACCATACCACCAAAATTCCCTCTCACGCATGAGCGAACCCAAGTCCATTAATGTGCACATCCCCCTTGCGTCGAGAAACACAAGAGGCAAATAATGGGGGTGAGACCATCTCTCGCAATGGCACATAATACCAATTCCAAACTCCAACAAGAGCATCCATATCATAAACATAACCATAACCATATCATAAAACAGTAGAAAATATCGTCACATTATCATACATATCATTCTACAGTCAACTGAGTAGGGAAACCCTACCTGGTAAGCAACTCCAATAATCATAGCACGGAAATCAGAAAGCTTCTTCTACGAAGTCTCCTCCTATAATATAATTAAGTATTCGAAACAACGAACAAGGAAATCTAATCCAAAAACCCCCAAATACTCAAATTAGGGTTTCACTAATCTTCAACAAAGCCATAAAGGACTAGATCAAAGATTTACCCAAAATATTACAAAGGCAAAGTTGTAAAAATCCCCAACAAAAGATGAATAAACGCCTTGGATTGATAAGAAATAGAAGAGAGCAATTCTACGTTCTTTGGTTTGTAAAAAGATGATTTGATAAATGTTTTAAATTTAAAAGACAAATAACACTGCTTCACATTCTATTTATATCAAACCGCGTAAAAACTCATAACGAACCGGACACTCGGTCGAGTACGAGACACTCGACCGAGTAAGCCACACTCGATCGAGTACACCTAACTCGAACGAGTGCTGACAAACTCATCCGAGTTCACAACAAATAGAACACTGACAGACCACCCAGACCAGCTATTCGGTCGATTAGCCCCCTCTCGGCCAAGTAGCCCGAGGTCACAAATCCGATGTATTATAGTGACTACTAATGTCACAAGCATACCTATGGCTTGTATCTCACTACAAGTGCGAATGAGAACATCATCCCTCCAATCATATCGATACTAGGTGGCTTTTATCTAATCCCCTAGTGCTCGATAAGACCAAACAAGATGACAACACACACAAGTATCCGGCTCATAGGTTACATTTAAAGTATGTCCAAGATACAACAAACAAGTATCCGGCTCAGAGGCTACCTTTAAATCATGTCTAATATACAACAAACAAGTGTCCGATGAGGCTACCTTTAAAGCATGTCCTAGATACAACAAACAAGTTTCTGGCTCCGAGGCTACCTTTAAAGCATGTCCAAGACATAACTCTCACGGAATGGCATATGCAAAGCGGACGGAACTAGACAAGACAATACAAGACTCAATCCTCCTAGTAGGACGATGATCATATAATACAGTTCTAGTCTGAACCTGGATCTAGACTCTCGGGATGAAAGTTCCCCGATTCAACATACAATAACTCCTAATCGAAAACTTGACACACATTCCGTAGGTTCGAAGAAGGGCAGAAGAGTAACCTCAATCCAAAAACATGGCACACATTGTGGACAACGCCTACGGGGTCTGTTATAATGGATGTGAGAAAAGATAAATAAAGAACAAAAAACAAAGCAACGCACAGATTTATGTGGTTCACTAACGGTGTGTTAGCTACGTCCACAGAGCAAAGGGAGAGAGTTTTATTAATGTGTGAGGAGTTTTATAGGATTACATATTCAGACGGAATAATAAGCATGACTACTAGGGTGAGGGTTAGAGAGTTTATATAGTACTCTCTAACCTAATATAAAATGACCTAATAAGGCCCAAAACAGAACCATAGCCCAATAACGATAACAGATACCA
The DNA here is from genome assembly GCA_009801015.1 of Silene noctiflora. Classification (NCBI taxonomy): domain Eukaryota; kingdom Viridiplantae; phylum Streptophyta; class Magnoliopsida; order Caryophyllales; family Caryophyllaceae; genus Silene; species Silene noctiflora. The sequence continues at coordinate 136,940 of VHZZ01001335.1, read as the reverse complement.
TTTAGAAAGATGTCGACTAACAACAAGGCATAGATCCAACAAATCTCCACCTTGACTTGAATCCTTTTATAATCAGGCAGATGTACCAAATGCACCCCCATATATAAATGCCAGATGTACCAGAAACTCTTGTCCCTTCCTCCTCAGATATTGCCCACAATGGGGGAATCATAATCTTCGGATATTTAGCAAGTCAGTTATCAGTAGTACCTACTTTGTTCACCTTAATCCTCTTCTCATTCCTTTTGATATGATACCTAACGGTCGATGTGCTTAGTCCTCTCATGATGGACTTGATCGTCTTTAGTTAGACAGATTGTACTAAGACTATCACAGTACACAATAGCTTGATCTTGATGTAGCCCCAAATCATTGATCAACCCCTTTAACCAAATTTCCCCCCTTAACTGCTGCGGTCAACGCCATATACTCAGCTTCTGTAGTAGATAACGTTACTATAGGCTACAAAGTAGCCTTCCAACTAACAACCGAACCAGCAAGAATGAAAACATATTCAGTTATAGATCTTCTAGTATCCACATCTTCAACATAATCAGAGTCACAATACCCTGACACTAAACACTCTCTATCACCTCCATAAATGAGACCAACATAAGATATACCCTTAAGGTACCAGAAAATCCTCTTCACAGCTTGCCAATGCTCTTTATCTAGATCACTCATAAACCGACTCACCACACTGACCGATTGCGCTAGATCAGGTCTAGTGTAGACCATAGCATACATCAAGCTACCCACTGCACTAGAGTATGGTACTCGGGACATGTACGCTCTTTGTTCAGCTGATTTGGGTGCAAAAGCGACAGACAGTTGTGCATTCGATGCACTAGGAGTATTTATAGGCTTTGAAGTAGATATACTAAATATGGATATAACCTTCTGAATGTAGCCCTTCTGAGATAAGAAAAGATTTTTCTTACTTCTATCCCTATAAATCTCCATTCCTAGAATTTTTCTTGCTACACCCAAATCTTTCATCTCAAATTCAGCACTTAGAAGACCCTTCAATTTCTGAAAATCAGACTTGCTCTCTGCAACTATCAACATATCGTCTACATATAGGACCAGATAAATGAAAGATCTATTCTTCACCTTGTTATAGTAAACACAACAATCACACAGACTCCTATTATAGCCAATCCCCAACATGTTGCTGTCAAACCTTTTATACCACTGCCTTGGCGACTGTTTTAGCCCATATAGGACCTCTCCCGCTTTCAAACATAGTCTTCCTTACCTGGAACATGGAAACCATATGGCTAAGTCTGGTATATCTCTTCTTCCAACTCTCCATGTAGAACAACTGTCTTTACATCTAGCTGTTCAAGTTCTAAATCCTGATGTACAACTATTGCTAGTTGCACTCTGATGAAAGTAAGTCTGACTGATAAGCCTATTTTATATATGATCTTACCCCATATTTGTGCTCAGTTTTATTTGTTATTTGCACTTTTATTAGTGTTTATTTGAGCTAATATCTTGTTCTAGTTGTTTTGCATGCAATTAACGAGTTTTGTAGGAAATATAGCTTTTATTAGCTAAATCCCGACAAAAAGAGCAAATATCGAGAACAAGGAGCTAAGTGGAAGTTGGATTGGATTATGC
>VHZZ01001334.1:113852-128289 GCA_009801015.1 Silene noctiflora | reverse complement strand
TACTCGATCGAGTGACCCTTACTCGATCGAGTCCCCATAGTACTCGATCGAGTACCACACACACAGAACCTGACTCTAAAAGACATAAACTTACTGGACCGAGTAAGTCCTACCCGATCGAGTCACCAGAGGCAGGGAAAACCGTTGTATTACAGCTTGTCCCTCTTTCCAAAACGCATAACACCCCTCATAGGTGATACCTTCAAAATAACCTTATCACCCACCTAGAATTCAATGTCCCGGCGATGCAGGTCCGCATAGCTCTTTTGCCGATCTTGAGCTGCTTTCATCTTCTATCATATCAGCCTCACTTGCTCAATCATGTCCTATACCATCTGTGGTCCCAAAACCACAGCCTCAGCACTATCGTCCTAATAGATCTGACTCCTATACTTATTCCCATACAAGGCTTCGAAAGGTGTCATACCGATGCTAGTATGGAAACTGTTGTTATAAGAAAACTCAATCAGGTCTAGTCTATCCTCCCAGCTACCACCAAACTCCATAACATAAGCCCTCAACATATCTTCTAAGGTCTTAATGGTCCTCTTGGTTTGACCATCTGTCGCAGGATGAAAAGTTGTACTTATCTTCAAGGTTGTACCCATCAACTCTTGCAATTCTTGCCTAAACTTTGATATGAATCACGCATCACGATCCGACACAATGTCCATTGGTACCCCATGAAGGCGAATCACATTATTCCTATACCCATTAGCCAACTGCAGCTTACTCCAAGTGTCCTTCATTGGTATGAAGTGAACCGGCTTGGTTAGTCGATCCACAATCACCCAAATCATGTTGTTGCCCTGCTGAGTCCTCGGTAAGCCCACAATGAAATCCATAGAAATGGATTCCCACTTCCACTCAGGTACCTCTAGAGACTGAATCTTACCCTGAGGTCGACGCTGCTCTCCCTTAACTCGCTGATAGGTAAGGCATCTAGCTACAAACTCCGTTGTCTCCCTCTTTATCCCAGGCCACCAGAACGTCTTCTTAAGATCCTTGTAAATCTTATCACCACCAGGATGCACTGAATAAGGCGTACAGTGAGCCTCAGTCATGATCATCTTCCTCAACTCAGCATCACTAGGAACACACCATCTGCCATCGAACCTCAAACTCCCATCAGTATGGAGAGAGAATCTCGAAACTATCCCTTTCTCCACTCTAGAATCTTAGGATCATCAGCTTGCTTAACCCTGATCTCATCATAAAGCGCGGGCTCCACGATCAAGTCTCCAAGAGCATCCCCTTTCTTGATCATATGAATATCCCATCCGATTCACCTCTTCCCTAAGTTGCATGAGTGACATGGCAATGCATAGAGAATGCATTCTTGTTCCATAAAGGTAGTGTCTCCAAATCTTCAGAGCAAAGACCATGGCACCCAATTCTAAGTCATGAGTAGGATAGTTCTCCTCATAAGTCTTCAACTGTCTCGAAGAATAAGTTATCACTTTTCCATTTTGTATCAACACACACCCCAGCCCATTCTTAGAAGCGTCGGTATAAGCTTCAAAGTTCTCACTCCCTTTCGGCAAAGCTAAGACAGGAGCTGTAGTCAAGCGATCCTTTAAGGTTTGGAACGCTATCTCACAACTCTCATACCAACGAAATCGGTTCTCTTTTCTCATAAGCGCCGTCATAGGTCGAGCTATCTTCGAAAAGTCTTTCACAAACCTTCTGTAGTACCCGGCTAGACCTAAGAAACTTCGTACCTCGGCCACATTCTTTGGTGTCTCCCACTTGGACACCGCCTCAATCTTGGTAGGATCCACTGAAAGTCCATCTTTAGAAATCACATGGCCCAGAAAGGCCACCTTCTCGAGCTAGAACTCACTCTTAGAAAGCTTTGCATATAACTGGTTATCGCGCAAGGTCTTCAATACCAGTCTTAGATGCTCCTCATGATCCTCTCTAGTCTTAGAGTAGACTAGAATGTCATCAATGAAGACAACCACGAATTGATCCAGAAAATGGCTGAAAACCCGGTTCATCAGATCCATGAAAATCGTTGGTGCATTGGTCAGTCCAAAAGGCATAACCACATACTCATAGTTCCCATATCTCGAACGGAACGCCGTCTTAGGTATATCTTCATCCCGAATCCTCAGCTGATGGTGCCCTGATCTCATATCGATCTTCGAAAACACCCCAGCTCCACTTAGCTGATCAAAAAGGTCATCTATCGTTGGCAAGGGATGCCTATTCTTCACCGTTACATGGTTCAGCTCCCGATAGTCTATGCACAACCGTAGACTCCCATCCATCTTCTTCACGAACAGAACTGGAGCACCCCAAGGCGATACACTAGGTCTAATGTATCCCTTCTCGATCAAATCATCTAGCTGCTTCTTTAACTCAGCAAGCTCTTTAGGACCCATGCGATATGGAGCCATAGAGATAGGTCTCGTGCTCGGCTTCAATTCTACACTGAAGTCGATATCCCTCTTTGGCGGTAACCCTGGTATCTCCTCCGGGAAGACATCTTCAAAATCACTCACTACAGGTATCTCCAAAGCTGAAGGCTCTTCCAACCGACTATCTTTTACATGGCATAAAAGCATAGCATGCCCCTTCCTCAAAAACGACTTCAAGGTCACAGCTACAATAATCTTGACTTTGGGCTTGATTACAAACCCCCGATAAGACACTCTAACTCTTTTGGGTCCTTTTAAAGAGACCCTCTTTTGCTGACAATCAATGGTGGCACTATACCTCCATAGCCAGTTTATTCCCACTATGACCTCAAAACCATCTAAGGGAAACTCGAACAAATCAACTGAAAAGTTGACTTGCCCTAAAACCATAGACAAACCCCTATATAGCTTCCCACATGATAATACAGACTCCCCTGACGGTATAAAAACTTCATCCTTTACAGACTCGAACACTATTAGACCCATAACTTTAGCAGGACCCATAGATACAAACGGATGGGTTGCCCCTGAATTGGAAAGAACAAAAGTAGGAGTATTGTTAACGAGAAATATACCAGTAACCACTTGAGTGTCCTCCTCTGCTGTCTGCTTATCAATCATGAACAGCTTACCACTGTTCTTCTGCCCAGCGCCCTACACCGTGCTCGCCGATGTTGTTGACTTTGCAACTGGATGCTGGTTCCCATTGCTATTATGACTCTGATAGCTCCCACCATTGTTGCGGTTGAAGCCACTCTGGTTCCCTTGACTCCCTTGGTTAGGCCATGACCCATCTGGTCTATTTCTAGCCATGCTCTGACTTGGCCCCTCAGTAAAACCACCTCGCCTATGACCCTGAAAAAACATTGCCCTCCAGGACTAGTGCAGTCATTCCTCTTGTGACCAATGCCGCCACAGTTGACGCAAGTCATAACACAACAGCCACTGAAACTTCTTCCACCTCGACTCCCAAAGGATGAGCCACCTCCATACCCAAAGCCTCCAGAGGAAGCCCTCTCCTGGTTAAAGTTCCCATTCTTGAAACCTGATGTGCAAGTACCTTCGCTCTCAGATCTCCTATTCTCCCCACTCTTCTCCTTGGCTTCCTTGGTCATGTTAGCCAATCTCTTAGCATTCCCTGCTCTCTCATAGACTTCCTAAACACCAGTAAGGACCCCAGAAGTCAGCCTCTCTCCAGAATCTTCACGGACAACCCCTTCTCAAACCGAATAGCCACACTCAGTTTGTTCATCTCCAGATCATCCACATAGCGAGCCAGCTCATTAAACTTGCGGTGATACTCTGCCACTGTCATTCCCTCAGTCATGCGGAAAGAGTCGAACTCTACCCTCATCTTGTTCCTAATGTGCTCAGGAACAAACTGGTGCCTCCTAACCTTCTTAAACTCAGCCCGGGGGATAACAGACTCCCCTAGGTCCTTGTAAAACTCTAGAGCGTTATCCTTCTCCCGGTTCCACCATACAGTAGCCCCATGTCTGAGGTAGAACGCAGCTTTTTCCACCTTCATCTCTTCCGGACAGTTGACGACCTCGAGAACTCTCTTCATCTCCATGTGCCAGTTGTCTAGCAGGTGTGGTGCCCCAGTGCCCTCATACACCTTAGGGTTGAAGCGAGATATAGTGGTGCTCATCTTAGTAGAATCCACCACCTTCTCCTTGGCCTGCCCTAGCATTCGGAGAGCCTCAGTGAGCACCTCCTCCTGCTCGATCATCCTGGCTATCTCGTCGATAGACATGTCAGAAGCTTTGATATACGCAACAGATCTCTTCAGGGTAATCGTTACTATATACGAAACAGTCGTAAGCGCATAGCCTACGGCTCAAATAACATAAACAGTACCCAACAACGCACTCGGTCGAGTGCCCATTGGCACTCGGTAGAGTACACCTTACTTATTCGAGTGTCTCGCACACTCGGTCGAGTTCAAACTATCTAGGCCTGACAAAATTTTACCCCGAAAACGCACTCGGTCAAGTACATACGTACTCGATTGAGTCACCCCCACTCGGTCGAGTGCAAAAGTGGCAGGGATTCTACCTCAAAACACCAAAAGTCCCACTCGGTTGAGTGCATGGAACATGGTCGAGTGCCCCACACTCGGTTGAGTCCCTTTCACTCGGTCGAGTCATACCGTACTACAGCTACCCGTCATGCTCTTCATATATAAAATCATATAAGCACATATCCTATCATGTTACTATTCCAGCCAAGACGCAACTGTGACATGTTCATACCAACAGGTTCTCATATCAATATCATCACATATATTCAACGTATATCATTCATGCAATCAAATATATAGAAACACTTAGCATTCATCGTCCCTTGACACTCCCGTGACCGGCTCAAATTTGTAAAGGCAAATGTGTAGTTTCAGGATATCTCCCTAACCCTTGCGGCAGGCCTAAAAAAATTTTATCCGGGTTCATTTTAATTAGACACCCTATGTTCATTTTGTTCATTGGTTTTAGGTTCCAAAATTGTTGCTCTGATACCACTTTGTAACACCCCCATACTCCGAGGCACCTTACCAATGACTAACTCCAAATACAAGGATGCTACCATCTCGGTTTTTCGAGGCAGTGAACATCATAGTAACAATAAAGAAACATTATTAATATAAGTATAATTTAAATGATTACATAATCCTCCACAAAACGGAGTACAAAACCAACTAAAACAAATGTGATACTAAACATTGTCTGCGGAAGCTAATAAAAAACTCGTGAGACTCCACCCTGCTAACCCCGTCGCGTAGTCAACAACCATCATCGTCATTACCTGCTAAATTAACTGCTCACCATCCCCGAATGGATCACCATAGTTTTTAAAACATTAAACGGGGTCAGTCAACTGAACAATTATATACAATAAAAATGTAAACAGAATGTAATAGTACGACACCGCCACTATCACCAACACCACACCACACAACAAGTAACCGACTACACACCGAAGTGTGTAGCCCTACCAGGGGAAGACCGCAGCCAACCACCTAAACCACCCACAATAACCCATGTCCCTTAATGTGCACATCCCTCATGCGATGAGAGAACGCAGGAGGCGAACAATGGGGGTGAGACCACTTCTCACAATGGCTCACAAACAATATCATAATCATAATACCGATCACACCCAACTGCAACATCCACCACCAACTTCGCCATCACAATGTCATCACAATCATAAAATCATATCACAAAGCATAGTACAATACCGTCACATTAATACGCATACAATTCTACAGTCAACTGAGTAGGAAATCGTACCTTAATCAGCAAATCAGGAACAAACAAGTAATCAAAAAGCTTCTTCTATGAAATATCCTCCTATAATGAATAAAATCATACAATAAGGCACGATTCCCTTAAAACCCCCAAATCAGAAATTATGGTTTCAAACAACATGCTAAAAGACTCGATTAAAGACTTACCCTTGTGATTACGGTCTTACGTGCGTGAAATTCCCAACAAATCGATAAAGACGCGCCGCGGAAATGAAAGACTAGAAGGAGGAGCAGTAAACGATGTCTATGTTTTTTGTTTGAAAAGAGAAATAATGATTTACTGCTTCTCGTTCTAATATTTATACTTTTCGCCAAAAACCCGATACAAACCGGACACTCGGTCGAGTACGCGACACTCGACCGAGTAGACAACACTCGATCGAGTGCAATGCACTTGACCGAGTGCTTTGCACTCATCCGAGTCCCCAACCTCCAGCACACTGATAGGCTGACACCAATGGGCACTTGGTCGAGTACCCTGTACTCTACCGAGTGTCCCTATACTAAAAATCCCGAGTATTACAACATTCCCATAATTTTCGTGTACACATAAAATTATCCTTGTCTTAAATAACTCAAAACTCTTCTGAATCATTTTATTGAGACCGAATATTCTAACCTCCAGATACTCATTTTAATCCATGAATGAATCATTAAAACTTTCTCACTTACCTAGCGCACTCTGATTTCGTGAATTTCAAGATGTGTCTCACACAACTTTATGCATATTTCCATTAAGGAAAGCAACATTATTCACTTATACCTGTCAAATCTCATCTCATGGATATTGACATTTGCTAGGAGAATCCAAACACTATATGGTTATGACACCACTAAGGTATCAACAAAAATCCAAACTTTGCAATAATACACGAAACCCTTTTTGGATTCATGACCTGAAGCCACTTTGTACTTTTAGAGTTAAAGTTCATTATTGCTTCCTTAAAAGTCAAACTTATGCGGGGTTTATTTATAGATAATATATCCTTGACTCTTTATGGATCTTAGCCATCTCTATCAACATTAGATGAGAATTCCTATGATTCTTGACCTTTTCAAGATTATTCTACTCCCACTGTTTCTTTAGAGACAACATTCCTATTAAGAATCATTCAAAGTAACAAACTCTCTGTACTTGAACGGACATAGAATTGATATCCTACCTTAGGATAACCTCACAAAGTATATGTCAAATTTGAGTCTAAATTTCACAAAACTATTTTTCTTAAAAATTTCAAGATCTCAAATATCAAGAAAATACTATAGGAATAATTCCCATTACATATCTTATATGTAATGTATCTGTTGGAGTAGTGTCCTCCTCAATAGTGCGTCTACATAATAAATCTCGAAAAATGAATTTCAGGGATTATTTATTATTTTTCAGTTGATCAACGTAAATCGGTAACGCTCGGCTGACTAGAGTTTGACATTATTGTCGTAAGATGACGGTGATTAACTGATCCTTTTCGGTTACACCTAAAGGACAATACCCAAATAGTAAAATAATTATTTGTATGAGATACGATATATAATTAGTATTTTTTATAAGACGACTTTATTAAGTCAACTGTATTTATTTATTGATGACGAGTTACGAACTCGGGCCAAAGAGATTTATCATTCAACTATTTGACAATTGATTAATAAATAAATAATAATTTAGTAATTAATAATTAATTATTTAAATTTTTACGATAATAATTCAGCTCAAGAAAAACATCAAGGAAGGTGTCCTTGAGTTGTGCCCAAAATTTCTTATAGCAATGTAAGAAAATTCTACTTATATGGTTTTAAACAATATTTTATCTTGTTTTTCTTTGCATGCATGTCTATAGGACCATAAACTTAATTTAACTTGTAATTTAACATGTCATTATATTAGTCTAATGAGGGTCCTTAACTAACAAGTGGTATCAGAGCGATTGTTATTCACATGCATGTTGTCTGAAGACGGTTTTATCATTTTATGAGATAAATTGATAAAAATTGAATATTATGGTGTAAAATTAGTTTTATCACAAAATATTAATTTGCATATATTAATCTGGTCCTAAATTGCTTTGGATCGAATTTTTGAATTTTTTGGTATTTTATTGCATATTCTTATGTTTTTCCGACTAAAAATGAGTAATAATGTATCAAATTTTATTAATTATTAATAAAATTGTGTTGCATGTTTATTTTAGGCATGATTATTTACATATAATCACTTGCATATTCTATGTATGAGAAATGGAAATTTTAGAGATTAATTTGATTAATATTAATAGTTTATTGGTTTTTATGCGATAAAAATCGGTAAAAAGTGATTAATTTGTGAATAAATTATAAATAAATTTTTATGGTCAATTTTTTTTGTTTTTTAGCTTCTGTAAATTGTTCCATGAATTTCAAAATTTTGTTTCTAATTTTTCCATAATTTTATTATTTTATTTGGAATTAAATGTTAATAGTTACATAATTATTAGTTCATCTATAAAATTGTTTTAAAAGGAATTTTAAGTTAAATTTTTGACATTCATGAATTTATGGTAGGGTACCAGAATGTATAAAATTTTTAGTATGTAATTTTTCATAAGAGTTATGATTAATTTGAGTTTATCATTAAAAGTTGTTTTTATGAGTTAATTATGCTTTCAAAATGTAAATTCACCTAATAAATTGCCAAATAATTAGTGATGACTAATTTTTGGTTGTGGACCATATTGTGTAACTTGGTATATCTTAAAAATAATTTTAAGATTGGATTATGAATTTTTAATTGTTAAAAATGTTCATTTCCGCAATACCGAGCTCTCCGTATAAATGTTGGCAAGTTGGACGATTTGGCATGACATTTTTATACATTGGATATTTTTATTCACGTTGATGAATGAATTTTATTTTATTTAATTTATATAATTTTACCTTATATGACCATAGTTAGAAATCAGTATAACCCGAAATGTAAGGGTATACCGATTGGTTTGTAATTAAATGCGATTTCGTATCGCCAATTTGAAATTAATTAATAGTTTTATTTTTATTACAAATTATTTTATAATAGGAAAAGCTATGTAATTTTATTATAGTAGTTAGTTTTAGTTTTCTTCAAGACGGAGTTTTCAAAAGACGGCGTATTTCGGAAAGGAGTTCCGAAATCCTAAAGATAGAGGTTTTTTTATGAAGACTCAAGGGACCAAGGAGTTGATTTCCGATTTGTAATAGTCTAGTTAATTAGATTAGATAGGTGGCCATATAAGGATATTTACGTGCTCGTTTTCTTGCCAAATCGTCGTCACATGCATTTTATTTTATTTTTGTTGTTATAGATTAAATTGTCTAGCATTCACCTATTTAGTTCATTTAAAAGTGATAGACAATTTAATTGATAAGATCTCCCATTTTTTCAAAATTGAGATTAGCCTTACCAAATAGTAACACATATGAATCCCTTCTTCATTAGGGGGTAGGCTCAGCTCACCGGGGTGCTCTCTTTTTTACGTTGGGTAAGTAGGGTGATAAATGTTATTACACGTGGAAATTTGTTGGACTCAAAAGAACAAGTATGGGATGAATTGGCCCACCTTGCCCATATTTGGTTCCGGGGCTGAAGATGGAGTTTTAAGAAAATCTGTCAACCAAGAGTTCTAATAGTAGAATCAATCAAAAAGTTGGCTCACAAAAGTTATAGAAATAAGGGATGTATCGGCTCACCGTGCCAAAGTTTATATAAAGATGGGTCTTGGAATCGTCTATATAATTCAGTGGGAGATCATTATATAAATGCTAACTTGATAAAACTGTTTTACAAGTAAAATTTATGATAAATGTTACTTTTTCCTTTCGTTTCCGTTTTTGTAGTAATCATGATGGCTTCATCAGTCAAACCGCAACAATATCTAAAGATTCATGGCTCCGTTCTTTCATGGACAAACATACTTTAAATGCTAACGTTAGTAATTTTAAAGATTGGGAAGAACAATTTCGATTATCTTCCGCAGATGATGGCAAATTACGTTATCTTACCGATCCCTCTCCCCCTTTACCGAACACAAGAACTACCACCGCTGTAAGGGATGCTTACGAAGAGTACCAAAGGGAATCCCTTGAGGTCAAAAACGTTTTGATTTTTACAATGGATTCTACATTACAGCGACAATGCATCAAGTTCCACACCGCATATGAGGTGTTCTAGAGGATTTTTACCATGTTTTCTCAAGCCCCGAGAATACTTCAACATGATGCCGCTGTCCGCTTCTTTAAGGCTCACCTCAAAGTCGGACAACCTGTGAGTTCACATGTACTTAAGATGATTGAGTACGTGGAAACTCTAGAAGGGCTGGGATGTAAGACCCCAGAGGAGCATGTTGTAGACCGAGTGCTCCAATCCCTCTCTCAGGTGAAAGGATTTACCCAATTTCGGGTAAATTATAACATGACCAACATGAAGAAAAGTCTTCATGAGCTTCATTCTCTGCTTTTGAAAGCAGACAAAGACATGGGATTGAGTGGGAGGACTAGGAAGGATGTTATTGCAATTAACGTGAAGGGTAAGAAAAAGTTCAAGAGGAATGCAGGTAAAAGGCCTGTATAGGTTGAAGGTAAGGGGAAGGCTATTGCGAATAGCTATTCCAAACCGAAACCTAAGAAGGGTAACCCTCTCAAGGATACTTGTAATTATTGTAAGGACAAGGGTCATTGGAGGCGTATTTCCCCCAAATATTTGGATGACATCAAAGCTGGCGTTGCGAAGCCTACATGTAATTTCTCATCCGAATCTTTTATGATAGACATAAATTACACTACTACTAAACCTTTGGGTATTAGATAGTGGTTGTGGTTCTCACCTATGTAATCATTTGCAGGGCTTAAAAAGCGTAAAGAAGCTAAACAAGGGTGATGTGGATCTGCGGATGGGTAACGGATCTAAAGTAGCTGCCGTTTCCAGAGAGACATATGTACTTAATTTAGCTTCAGGATTACAGTTTTATTTAAATAATTGTTATTTTGAACCAACTTTGTCTTGGAATATAATATCGGTATCTGTGTTAGAAGCAGAAGGTTTTCATTTTGTAGTTAAAGACAAATGTTGTACTTTTCACTTAATGATATAGTGTATAGCCACGCTGTGTCTATTAATGGGATTTATATTCTAGACACTTTCAACGATGTTTATCATTTAGAGAATAAAAGACTCAAACTAGGTGATCCCGATCAATCTTATTTATGGAATTGTCGATTAGAACATATAAACGAGAAACACATAAAAGACTAGTGTCGACTAGTGTTATTAAACCTTTTAATTACGAATCATTTGGCATATGTGAATCTTGTCTCCTTGGCAAGATGACTCGTTCACCTTTTCTAAGAAAAGTATCCCGCGCCAGTGAGTTATTGGGTTTAGTACATACGGATGTATGTGGTCCGATGACACTCACTGCAAGAGGCAATTATGATTACTTCATTACTTTTACCGACGACATGAGTATATATGGTTTTGTCTACTTAATGAGGTATAAAAGTGAAGCTTTCAAAAAGTTCAAGGAGTTTCAGAATGAAGTAGAAAACCAATTAAATAAGAAGATCAAAACATTACGATCAGATCGTGGTGGGGAATACTTACATAATGAATTTACTGATCACCTTAAAAACTGTGGTATTGTATCTCAGTTAACTCCTCCTAGCACACCGCAGATAATTGGTGTGGCTGAAAGGAGGAATCGAGCTTTATTAGATATGGTTCGATTAATGATGAGTCAAACTGAGTTACTGATTTCATTTTGGGGATTTGCCATTTTATCTGCCATACGCTCATTAAATCAAAGTCCCACTAAAGCTGCTGACAAAACTCCATATGAGTTATGGAAAGGGAAGGTCCCAAACTTGTCTTATATAAGAGTCTGGGGTTGTGACGTTCATGTCAAGAACAGGTCTGACGATAAGCTTGCACCTCGCTCTGACAAATGTATCTTTGTAGGCTACCCTATGGAAACACGTGGATATTACTTCTACAACAGTCACGAGAACATAGTGTTTGTGGCTCGTGAGGCTGTCTTCCTAGAAAAGGAGTTTATTTCTAGAAGATAAAGTGGGAGAAAATTTGAACCTGATGAAGTTCAAGAGCCACAAACTTAGGTGACGGCACAAGAAGATGTTCCTTCTTCGTTTGGCTCGGTTATTGTTCTTTCAGAACCTAGGAGGTCAGGGAGGGTAAGTCGCTAGCCTGATAGATACCTTGGTGTCATCGAGGAGGATGGTGATTATGAGGTATTACTTTTAGATAGTGACGATCCTAAAACCTACAAAGCGGCTATTGCGAGTTCCGACTCCTAGTTTTGGCTTGAAGCCTTGCAATCTGAATGGATTCCATGTACGATAATCAGGTATGGGACCTGGTTGACTTGCCTGGAGATGTCCGACCTCTTCAGTGCAAGTGGATATTTAAGATTAGAATCGGAATGGATGGACATAAAGATGTCTACAAAGCTAGAGTGGTGGTGAAAGGTTTCACTCAGGTTCATGGTGTACACTATGACGAGACCTTTGCACCAGTTGCTATGCTTAGATCTGTTCGGATTATATTACAAATTGATACATTTCATCATTATGAAATATGACAAACCGCCTTCCTGAATGGGTTTCTAGAAGATGAAGTGTATATGACATAACCTGAAGGTTTTGTGGATCTTAAAAATCCTAGCAAGTTATGCAAGCTTAAGAGATCCATTTATGGTCTTAATCAAGCATCAAGGAGTTGGAATCATCATTTTGATCATGTTATTAAATAGAATGGATTTTCTCGAAGTGTTGAGGAACCATGTTTATACATGAAGTTTAGTGGGAGCAAGGTTGTTTTCTTACTTTTATATGTGGACGACATACTACTCATTGGGAATGACATAGTTATGCTCACTTATGTAATAGAGTGGTTGGGAAATCACTTCCAAATGAAAGATTTGGGAGAAGCTCAGTGCATCTTGGGTGTCCGGATCTATAGAGATAGAACCTAAAGGATATTAGCTTTGAGTCAAGAAGCTTGTATTGATAAGATTCNTATATGTGGACGACATACTACTCATTGGGAATGACATAGTTATGCTCACTTATGTAATAGAGTGGTTGGGAAATCACTTCCAAATGAAAGATTTGGGAGAAGCTCAGTGCATCTTGGGTGTCCGGATCTATAGAGATAGAACCTAAAGGATATTAGCTTTGAGTCAAGAAGCTTGTATTGATAAGATTCTTGACCGGTTCAATATGAAAAACTCTACGAGAGGATTTCTTCCGATAGGTAGTGGGCTTACTTTGAGTAAGTCACAATGTCCTACTGAGCCTAAGGATATTGAACGCATGAAATCGATCCATTATGCTTCCTCTGTTGGATCGATCATGTATGTTATGATGTGCACCCGTCCCGACGTCTCGTATGCTTTAAGTATGACGAGTCGGTATCAGAATAATCCAGGTGAATGTCACTGGATAGCCGTCAAGAATATTCTTAAGTACTTAAGAAGGACTAAGGATTAATTCTTGGTGTTTGGAGGAGAATCTGAGTTACGTGTAAAAGGTTACACGGATGCCAGTTTCCAAACTGATAGGGATGATTTGAAATCCCAGGCTGGTTTTGTCTTTTTGATAAATGGAGGAGTAGTTTGCTGTAGAAGTTTTATAGAGTCTGTGACTGCTGATTCTACAACGGAAGAAGAGTACATTACAACATTTGAAGCTGCAAAGGAAGCTGTTTGGATTAGGCAATTTTTAGAGGGACTAAAGGTAGTTCCGACGGCCGAGGATCCTATCACTATCTATTGTGATAACAGTGGGACAATTTTTCAAGCAAAAAAGCCCAAGTCTAGTAATAAGTCTAGACATGTACTTAGAAAATTTCATGTAATTAGAGATATGATTGAAAGGAAAGAAATTGCAGTCTGTAAGGTTGAGACACATGATTACATCGTTGATCCTTTAACCAAGGCATTGTCTCAAGCTAAACATGATAGTCATAAAGATTCTATGGGATTGAGACGAATAACATAACTGTTGTAAATTATGAGATATGTAATAATTTAATATTGTATAAATTATTTCATATATGATAATTACATTTATCGTCATATTTAGTTTTATCTGAATTTATTTACTTTGTTTTATCCAAATAGGTTGTTTGACAACGTTGAATCCTATTAAAGTGAACTGGACTAACATTGTATTTTATCCCTAGTTACTTAATGAGGTGACGTCTTGGAGTGACTAGATTGTGAGTCGATTGATGGTGTGTTCAACCACCATAGAGTCGTAGTGAAGACTAGTCGATTGCATAGGCAGAATATTGTGACACTCTGTCGGACAGTGACCATCTATAGAGTCCTTAATATTGCCTGGTCGTAGCGAGGATTTCTAATTATTCCTTTGAGTCAATTCTTTAGACTTGCGACTATTTGTCTGAGTTGGTATAGTTTTTCGGTGGCTTTGGTTTTTGTTCTAGGTCGCTCTGTGAAAGGAGGCCGAGGGACATTGACTGGGTCATTGTGATCTATATCGAACGAAGAAAATAGGTCAATAGGATTGTCCACCCTTGTCAAGGTTTAAAATCTCAAGGCCACTCGAGGATATGTAACTGGAAATGTGTGGCCATGCTCGGATATGATCTATAGTAGATTATCCGGTCAGACAGTTATTCTCCAGATCGAGGAAACCACTCATGATATGATCATGTGCAAGT
>VHZZ01001331.1:121185-145001 GCA_009801015.1 Silene noctiflora | reverse complement strand
GGTATAAAAAAAAAAAAAAAAATAGGAGGAACTCAATATATCTGGACATATTTACATTTGTTAATGAAGGCGTATAATGTGAATGTCTAGATTAGACTTTTTTTTTTTTTTTGGTGTCAAATGAAGGCACAAAGTCAGTACAATATAAGGGAGAAGTAGATCCAAACTCATGACCTATTATCACGATACCTTAATCTTAATTAGAGGTGTCCTCGGGCCGAGTCGGGCTGGCCAGGGGGCAGGCTGAGCTGCTCTGGTCAGACCCTAAACCGGCCAGGGCGGAGGTCGGGCTTGGTCGGGCCGGGCTTGAAGAATGTTTGGCCCGGGCCAAGCTAGCGGGCCTATGTAAAAATTTTTTTACTAAATAAGCGGGCCAAGGGCGGGCTGGGCCTGAGATTCATGACCCGGGCCAGACCAAGAGGGGAGGCGGGCTGGTCGGGGGCGGGCTATTCGATGGATGCCTAAACTGGACGGGCCGGGGCCACGACGGGCTGATGGTCATCTCTAATTTTAATCACTAAGTACTTAATTTGTTTGACAATGATCCTCGATGTTCGAATTTCCGCATAGTGTTTCCAACTTCCTCAACTTTGATACACTCTTTTGAAATTAAATTAAATTGTTTTGGTGAACTAAAGTCGGCTATGAGCGTATGACACCTTTAATTTTGTATTTTTGTCTCTAATGCCGACTTGTATTATTATTGTACTCGTATATACTCCCAAATAAATTGGGTGTGACCTTATTCTACCTTATCTTACCTATTAAGGACTACTTATTATAGAGTCGTACTCTGTACGGTGTAATTTGAAATTTATGAACTTATAATCAAATAAAGAATTTAGAGAAGATTTATATATACATCAAGAAAATATTAGTTCAACAGCTTTATGAAATATTTATATTCCGTATGAGCTTTGGATAAAGCGGTATTAAATTAGATTTTGTATATGATTTACTATCATACTATGTTTTATAGACAATCAAGTTGATTTTGAACGAGCATGAAATATTGTGTTAGAATATAAAATCATTAATGAACCTCAACTATCACCTTAAACAACTTACTAAAGTTGATTGAAATGATCTTCTCATATTGCACATTGCAATGCAAGTTTGTTGTTAGAGAGGACAATTAATCATATGCTTCAAATCTTCAATTTAGGCTCTGTTTGGTAAAACTAACTGAAAAGGTAGTTGAAAACTGAAAATCTAACTGAAACCTGAAAAGCTAACTGATAAGGCAACTGAAAATTAGGAACTGATAAGGTAGCTTATTATAGAAAAAGATGTTTGGTAAACTAACTGAAAAGGTAACTGATTTTGACGAAATTACGTAAAAGAATATGATAATTATTTAGTAGTATATATTTAAGGGGCAAAAAAGGAAAATCAAGTCAAATCAGGTACCTGAAATCTCAAATGCTACTCTACGTAACATTTCATTTCAGGTAGCTTATTTGGTTAAATAAGCTACTTGTCAAACACTTAAAAAAAATAAGGTACCTGAAATTTTGGTCAAATAAACTACTTTGACTAAATCAGGTACCTGAAATGCTTAGCCAAACAGAGCCTTAGAGTATTGTTTTCAAAATGACTTTAAACTCTGCAACACATTTCTCTCAAATTGTCTTAAAATTAATTTAACTCGAGTAAACATGCATGCATACTAAGAGTATCTTCAATAGTTTAGCTTAACGACTTATTTGCAAAGTAGCTCAACTATTGTAATTGTGTATTTAGATTTGAGCTACCAGCTCAAACACATTTCTCTGAAATTGTCTTAAGATTATACATCATGTGGTATGCAAAATACACTTAGGTGGGAATGTGGAATCATAAACATCTCGTGGAATGGAAGCAAAGAAAGGTTGGCTACTTTAGCTTCATTATACGTATTTAACAGGTTACGTGCAAACCCAACATGCCCTACACGCCTACACATGATCGATTATCACATATGCAGAAAAGTCCTTGCACTTTTCTCATCTGTTGCCACCTTATGGCTTATTCTAACCTTTTTTCGTAGAATTTTACAACATTTTGTAGACTTTCATTCCAATTATATATATTGTACTAGCGGATCTTGGAGTAAATGATAAGAGTCAATTATAGCGGATTAAGAGAGACTAGATGATAATTTTACACTAAAATATGAACAATCAACAGAATCTGGGACCTCTCCCAAGTATAACTGAGGTCTTCCACTACGAGTATCATTATATTGAATTCTGTTTAATACGGAGTATTTTTTATCATTAACCTCGCAATAAATTTTGAATATGGCTAACAACGGACTATTTTAAGACAATAATACTCCATATTTCATCTTAAGGCTAATATTACCGTTATAACAGAGACCGACTATGAATTGTATGAGTTAGATAGTCAGAAAAAGCAGGCAATCTAATAAATAAGAATAATGAAAGAATGTGAAACCAAGTGTAATTTGGTTTACATATTTGTGTGGTTATTAAAGGCAGTATTCTTTGCTTGTAAGGGTAGATGTCATTATGTTGCATGCAAATCGGTCTTCAAAATAGTAGAAGTGTAGTTTTCAGTGCAGTTTGTTGCTTCAATATGTCTAATTAAAGACGGGTACTATCTGTTATAAGCTGAAGACGGATAATGCCCCTCTCACAATATCGCAAGTGGGAGGACAAGTGGAGTGCTCCATTTAATTCCCACTTAATTTAGCACTTGCATATTGTGAGAAGGACACTATCTATTTTCAACTTGCGACAAATTTATATGGTTGCTTATGCATCACCTTCATTATCTTATCTTCTTATGTGTAGTCGAAAATGTTGAAATTAGGTTAGGTATTAATACAAGTTACGTTCATAACTACGAAGTATTGGTTAGTGGCACGGTATCATAACTCCATATATAACTATGATCCAAATTATAATTATTTTCTTAATTTAGACACTTGATGGCTAGTCTTCATAATTTTAGCGGAGTCAGAATTTAAATTTAGTGGAGACAAAAATCTTAAGTGGAGAAGAATGAGTAATGGTTTAATGTAAACTCAAAACAAATCGAAAAAACTAACTACATATTATGAATTTTTTATCATTCAGCAGGATGAGTGTTCCGGTTAGCCTTTCTAGAACTCTAACTCCACAACTACAACTTTGCTAATTTTCCCCTTAGGATTTGTTTTTAACTAGTCTGTATGTAGGTAGACGACTTTTTTTTCTTATACTACTATTAGAACGCGAAAATAACTCATGTTATAGAAGTAGTATAATAAATCAAATTATGTTGAAAATGAAAAAGTAAATAGCAAAAAAAATTAACTATGCACGAGTCATGCAGCATGACGAGAATGAAACAAGTTGATGATCCAAGTTGGATTAATTGGAGTAGTTAGGGTAACTTGTGGTTAGGATATAACCTTAGAAGGTTCAATCGACTTGAAAATTAAACTTAGGATATGTATTTGGTAACATTTGATAAACCTAATAAAAACAAGATACCACGAATACAAGTCAGACACCTTTTCATCCACTGTGAGACTCTAATTTACACCGTTACACGTTACAAGTAATTTTATCATCCTTTTCTGTCACACAGTAAGATTCATTGTCTCGATCATTAATTAAAGAAAAACTTACCACCAATAATCTCAAGTTTCAATATTCTTCCATTTTTAATCCCAGGTTTGAATCTTCCCAAAATAATCCTAAGTTTACATCATGTATTCTGTTTTTGGACCCAAACCTAATGGGGTTAATTTTTCGTTCAAAAAATTACATTAAACTACAATTAGAATAACCAAAACTTGTTTTTGAGAGTTGACACTAATCAATTCAACGTTAAATGACTTAAAATGTAAGATAACTAGAAAATAAATGTTAATACAAAAGAATTAGAACAAAAAAAAATCGTTGTATCCCAATTTTTGTCAAAAATCATCTTAAATCGGGCGAATATTTCTTTAAACGTACCTTAAATTTCTTAAACTGAAATTTAATATATTTTTTTCTAGTGAAAAACCATGTCTGTTAAGATTTGGTTCAAAAATGGAATAGATAGAGTAAACTTGGAATTATTTTGAAAAGACCCAAACTTGGGATTTAAAATGGAAAAATGTTAAAACTTGGGTTTATTGATGTTAAAAAATCCTTAATTAAATAGTGAGTCCGATAAATCTTATTCCGAGTTAGCCGAATATAATATTACCATTTTGTAAAATTAGACAGAAAACGTACAACAATAATATGCAATTAAACACACTTGCATTGGAAATCGACCGTTGTATATAATTGAGGACAAACCATTTGATTCTCTATGTCCAATCTAATAATTTATTTGTTTATAATAAAGTACCCCACCTTATCAAGTGTAATTGTTGATTTGTTGGACTTATTACATTTATCCGTTAGGAACAAGATAAAAAAAAAAAAAAAATCAATAAAAATCAATCAAATTCATTTCATTGACAAATTTGGTTTATTGCTAGGGCAATTCTCATTTGTGACGGAAGGTATCCGTCACATTGAGAAGACGGGTACCACTTTTACTCACAAATGACCCATGAGAGGAGAGAGGAAAACAAGTGGAGGGGTGCCCCACCTTTTGCTTTATTCGTTTTGTGAGTGGCATTACCCGTCACAAGGGAGACGCTTTGTTATTGGTATTATGTCACCTTAAAGTCCCTACTTAATTTTGTGGGACATAAATGGTGTGATTGAGAGAAAAACTGTGTATGGTAGGCTCACATTAAAGCCTGCTGGATTGCTTCAATTTTGCAAGTACATATTTGGATTACTTGGGAAATGATCGTTGGTGAATAGTACATAAAGAATAGTTTGTCGTTGATTAAAAGAATTTTGATTAAAACGGTGGGGAGAATTAATATCGGTACATTAAAATGTTCGGTGGAAGTACTTGAAATTAATGTAAATTAGTTTGATCAAATGTTGGTATGGTCTAAATATGGTTGCTAAACGCGGATTTTATGTGGGTCTCAGATAAAAGAGTTAAATGGTTTGAAACATGTTGTAGCGGTTCGGTCCTACCTAAATGTAAATACGAATTGGATGACCTATAAACACATCCATCTTATTAAAATTAGTATTCATAGAGCAAAGATGGCAAATGTTACCCAAACTCAAAATATTGGAAATATCGAAGAGATTATTGAAATTTGAGACACTATGTGCACAGTGGTGGAGCAAGGGGGTTAGCAGGAGCGGTTGGTAAAGTTTTTAGTTAAAACTTTTCAACTTTTTTCGAGAGAACATTACGCTTTCCGCCCTCGCCATTCCTAGCTCCACCACTTTATGTGCAATCTTTATAAAAAATGTACGACATATATTTGATATAAAACGGATTATATATTATGTATACAACGGAGATATTTTTTATATTTTGCATATAAAAGCTTGTCAATAATAACTAAAAAAAATGAATAAATTAGTCTTCTTAAGATTCCTTCGTCATATCATCAACCATATTCACAACATAAATTTTTCCACCGCATGGTAAAACCCAGAAAATAACTGCCAATGAGTGTGAATGAGTTGGTGGCATTGTGGATGGTAAAAAGTAAACAAAACACTTAATTAACCTTTGACTAAATATTAAAAACACTACCTTTTTAACCCTTTTAACCCAAAATTAGCGCGTCAAAATCACAATTAAACCGTCTTATAAATATTTACCATTCCTACCCACTCCCTCTACTACCTCTACGCCCCCACTCTTTCGCTCATCCACTTCTTTCCCAACTTCCTCTATTTATTCTCCCTTCTTCTCCTTCTCTTCTTCTTCATTTTCTCACCTTTTAGCAAAACAAAACAATGGCTTCCTATCTTCCTTCCCTTCTCTTCTCTTTACTTCTCCTTTCCGCTTCCGCTTTCGCCGCCGGTATGTACACCCTCCTAATATATTACGTGCAACTGCAACATTTCATTAAAATACTCCTTATATATAATCAGCCAATGTTGCAATTTCGTATAATACGAAATTATCTTATTTACTTGTATTTTTTGCATTTTAGCAACTATTATAATTTTTTGTGTGACAAGTTGCCATATTTAGTTTAGATTCTAATATATTCAGACAAAAACTCATATAAAACCGTAGTTTACTAGTAAATGCTATATACGAGTACCTTATTTAGTGAATGCACTTAATTACCTGGTTGTATGAATATATATCGATATTATACAAAACTAATTAACTTTTTGACGTATAGTACTTGATCAAGAGTATCCTATCGACAGTCGGGTTTATTTGAATTGCATGAAATGAAGAACTATTGTATTGTAACACTAATTCTTTACGTGATTTTTTCTAATGTTACAGAAACAGGGAAAATAGGAATAAACTACGGAAGAATAGCAAACAATCTTCCAACACCAACCCAAGTAGTCCAACTCCTAAAATCCCAATCCATAACCCGAGCCAAGCTCTACGACACCGACCCGACCGTCTTAAAAGCCTTCGCCAACTCCGGTATTTCCCTCGTTGTCGCCCTTCCCAACGAAAACCTTACAGCGGCCGCTAATAGCCAATCATACACTGACACGTGGGTCGAAACCAACATTGTCCCCTACCACCCTGCCACCGCCATTTCCGCTATCGCTGTCGGTAATGAGGTTAATGTGGACTCCAACATTGTCCCCCACCTTGTCCCCGCCATGTCGAACCTCTACGAGTCGTTGAAGTCGAAGAAACTCGACGATGTTATCAAAATATCTTCACCTATTTCGTTCAATGCTTTGGGAAGTAGTTACCCTTCGTCTTCAGGGGCATTTAAGGAAGAATTGGTTAGTCCATTGGTGCAACCCATGTTGGAATTTTTAAAGAAAACGTCGTCGTATTTGATGGTGAACGCGTATCCTTTTTTCGCGTATGCTGGGAATTCGGATCAGATCGGGTTGGATTACGCTCTGTTTAGGCCGAATTCAGGGGTTGTTGATTCGGGTAACGGGCTTAAGTATACAAGTTTATTTGAAGCCCAATTGGATGCGGTTTTTGCTGCCATGTCAGCATTGAAATTTGATGATGTTAAGGTTGTTGTAACGGAAACGGGGTGGCCTTCTCAAGGTGATGAAAACGAGGTTGGGGCTAACGCCGCGAATGCCGCCTCGTATAACGGGAATTTGGTTAAGAGAGTTTTGACCGGTGGTGGGACGCCTTTGAGGCCTAATGACCCGTTGGATGTGTATTTGTTCGCGTTGTTTAACGAGAATCAAAAGACTGGCCCGACTAGCGAGAGGAATTATGGTCTCTTTTACCCTAATCAAGAAAAGGTGAATTTTTTATTACACCGCTAATTTAACTGAATCTTTACGTATTTTTTTTATTGTGATTTTAATCGAATTGTTTGTCTATTTTACGAGTTTAGGTGTATAGTATCTCGTTGACGGGTGCGGGAGCGGCGGCGGTGGCGCCGGCGGTGAACGAGGGGAGTAAGGTGATTGTTACGGGCCAGACTTGGTGTGTGGCTAATGAGGAGGCGTCTAAGGAGAAGTTACAAAATGGGCTAGATTGGGCTTGTGGCGCTGGACAAGCGGACTGCCGTCCGATTCAACCCGGTGCCACGTGTTACAATCCTGGATCACTTGTGGCACATGCTTCGTATGCTTTCAACAGTTATTATCAGTTAAAGGCACGTGCGTCTGGTACGTGTGATTTTGGTGGAGCTGCTCATGTTGTTAGCCAATCTCCTAGTAAGTTATTCTATCTTCATATAATTTGTCAAATTTAATCACTAATTTTATGGTAATTTGGTATTCCCGTCGTCTCAATTATTTGTTTATCTTTGTTAACTAAAATTTTCGTTGTTGCAATGCAGAATTTGGGGCGTGCACGTTTCCTACGGGCTATTGAAAGCAAGGAATGACGATGATTATGATTTGGATTGTAAAGCTTTATCAACGTGTTTATGGATTCAATTTTTAGACGTAGTATAATTATTTAAGTATTAGGCTTTTATTTTTTCAATTAGAGAACCATTGTAAAGCTCGACATTATTGTTTTTAGCTTTGTGAGAGCCTTATTCTTTTTAAGTACGATTTCGTTTGTATTTATTACTCTCTAAATATTTAGATGGTATGTGGAATTGAGGATGTTTTATTTGTTATTGATAACCTTTGGTATATTGATTTTTCATTTGGAATTCTTTCTAGTATTTTCAATTGATGATTTTCACTATAAAAGGATACCCACATTATTAGTTCTTCCGACTCAATCATGATACCGAAATTTCATCTAATTATACAAGTTTTGGAATGAATTGCGACTTCAATTTTCTTGCATTTACATTTAGTTAACTGTCATATGAATCGATATTTAACAATATAGATCCATTATGGACAGCAGTGAGGATCTAACTATACACATCACTTGCTGCAAATAAAAAATACACAATAAATGTGGTCATGTGTTGATGCGTCAAAATGTGTACGGAATGGAACACGGAATGAGACACAAAAGTGGGACAGATGATCCTCACTGAGTCACCGTATTGACAACACACCATGGCCTTAATTTATCACATTTGTTTGCATTTATTAATCGCAATAGATTCACATCTTTTTTTGGGTGTTGACAAGGAGTATTCCCTATCGAAAGTGAGGGCAATCACCATTAGAAAACTAAAGGTAACTTAGGCTATGTTCTTTTCGGCTGAAATTAAACGAGCTGAATTGAACGAAATTGAATGGAACCGAGCTAGAGTGAATGTAGCCGAATTAAAAGTTAATTTCGTGAAAAGATGAGCTGAACAGAATTGACTAAACATGAACAGAACATAACGGAATACAGCGGAGCAAAACTAAAATGAGCTGAAATTAAGACAGAAAAAACATAGCCTTAATGAAGTAATATTAGTTTTTTACATTCGCAAGAGCCGCGGTGAAATACGTAATGCCTAATTACCTACTTAATTCCGAGATGAAATCATGATTAAGAAATAAGAATGCATAACCAAAAATGTCTAGGAATAGATGAAGGAAGAATCTATACGAAATGATGTTGATACATTCATCTTGCAATTTGTCCGGATGCATTTTATAAGAACATGGAGTGTATATTGTAAACGTCAACACGCATTTACCTAATGTAATAATGGTAATGGGAGTGTCATCAATTTGCATATGAGTTAGTTCAACTGCTTTTGTTGTGAGGTTAACGTAGGATACTAGGATGGATATATTCAAAGCGTCTTGTGGGTGACGGACACTATCCGTCATAAGTTGAAGACGGATAATGTCCCTCTCATAATAAGGTAAGTGGGAGGACAGTGTGGAAGAAATGAAGCACCCCCATAAATAGTGTCACTTGTATATTATGAGAGAGATACTATCTGTCTTCAACTTGTAACGGATAGAGTCTGTCTTCGATGAGAATTCATGGGATATATTAAGTATGGCTACCCATACACCTCTATGGTTCTATGACTCTATCCATACACATTTGTTGTGACTTGTGACTTGTTCTAATTGGGTTTTTAGACAAAACTAAAAACATTACATTATTTTTGTTACATGTATTGTTTTTCAATTCCTACCACTTGACCTTAGTGACCCAAGAAAAAAAAAGGATTATGTTAATATGACTCGTGTGATATACTTACGGAGTTGGAGCATACAGGGACAACGACAGGCACAGGGACAGAATCAGAATTTGTAATTAGAAGGGGGAGAAATTTCAATGAAGGCGAACGAGTAATATCACAAGCGAAACTTGAAAAAAAAATCAAAAGTTTAACCAAAAATTTTGAAGTTTTCGGTCTCTAGTGAGGGCGAGCATTTCTAGCTCCACCACTGTGTAGGGGTGTACGACACTTACCTTGGGGTAAGTTCGGGGGAAGATATAAAGGTAATTCAATTGCAAAAGTGGTGACATATTAATGGTAACAAGTAACATCAATTGATATTTGAGCTTCCCTTGCGAAATAAAATGAATCGGATAATGCACGCGGTGTCCTTGAAGTTTGATATTTTGTCCGAAATACCCAATTTTTTTAATCTGGGAAACTTTAAGAGGCCATAACTCGTGTTTACGATTTCCGAAAGTGATATTTTTTTTTCAAATTGATCATCTTTCCGAGAACTACGATTTCCAAAAAAAAAAAAAATATCGTATTTGGATCCCGTGGCTATGAGTTATTGACTGTCAAGGTTTTTTTGACCGAACAAACTTTGAGTGACCATATCTGTTGGTCACAAATTCCAAACTCAACAAATTTTTCCTTTAAGCCGTAGTTTCCGGAAAGATGATCAATTTGAAAAAAAAAATTATCATTTTCTGAACTCGTAAACACGAGTTATGGCCTCTTAAAGTTTTCCGGATAAAAAAATTGGGTATTGCAGACAAAAACGCAAACCTAAAGGGCACCGCGTGCATTTTCCGTAAAACGAAATTATGAGGACTCTTATTTTAACTTCAATGTCGACTATTCCGTGAAATATTCTAAAGTAGTATGAGCGTGTGGTAAATAAATTCCCGGAACAATTTGATTTTTTTTCGTTCACATTTTATGCCAACTCTAAATCATGCTTCACTTCCAACTACCGCATTAATAAATTGCTGAATTAATTTTTTTTTATAAGAGTAAAAAGGGGGAAGCTGGAGCCGCCACGTCCGGACTCAGGCAAGGAATTTTTACCATCACATCCCCACCTGGGAACAAATACGCAACCACCACGTCGGGACCAGGCACGAACGTGAAACGACCACATCTGAACCGAGGCAGGGATGATTTGAAGTAATTCGTCGACGATATTTAGCATGTCAACTAAATTGGCTCGAGTAATGTAAGCCCAAACTGTAAAAGTCCAACACGAAGGCCCAAAGGAGAGCTACGGCCCAAGGACAATCTTCTTCTTCACAAATTACAATTCAAACTACCAATATTCATACAGCTACGATTCTACGAACTACGATTCAGTTAGGCTGGTTTCTCATACGCCGTCCTCTACCAAATTTTACCAAATTTTTCCACTATTTCACTTGGGTAAGTAATATTTACCTCATTCTACAGTAGTAGTCATATTTTACCTTTTGGTTTTTACCTTTATTATTATCCCTTGATCTATATTTTTAATTTAATGTCAAATTAATTACTGATTTGATCTGAATTAAATTAGGTTTATGTCAATTAGATTTCGTTTTAGATTAAATAGATAAATATTATGCTTATTTAACCTGCGCAATTGTATGCCTAACTGTGTATAGGCCAAATCGAATCAAAGGGCGTAATAAATAAAGTGTGGAATTGTGTAGTTATCATTTTTTTTTGGTGTAAACCATCCGATTTAATCCGGATTCGAGCCGAGTAGGACCACTAAGACGGTAAAGCTCTCCCTCATGAGTCAACACTGCTGCGTTCCCTCGCTCGAGCACAAGACCTCTGGTTAAGCTAGAACAACCCCTTGCCAGTTGATCTAAGTGTTCATGGGTAATTGTGTAGTTATTATGCTATAACGTACTCCATCCGTCTCAATCATTTGTTTAGTTTTGATTAAAATACCTCTAACTAAGAAAAAGAAATGGATAAATAAATGATTGGAACGAAGGGAGTATCAGATGCACTGCCGCTCTTAAGGCATCTTGAAGCATTTTGACTAGCAATTATTTTCGGTTTGCTTACCCTTATGGGTGTGTTTGGATAGCAAAAGTGGAGGGAAAGGGACAAGAGGGGGAAAGAGGTAAGAGAAAGGGAGGTAAGGGAACGGGAGGGCAAATGGGATGTGGGTGTTTTGATACAATTTCCTTCCAAATCTTACCTATTGTGGAGAGATTTTGATTTGTCTTGGAGGAGGGAAAATGGATCCCTCCAAGTCCCTCCCCCTCCATTTCCTTCCACCCTTATTTGCTATCCAAACAATGGATTTTAAATCTCTTACTCTCCCTCCCTTTCTATTCCTTCCAAATCTCTCAATCCAAATACACCCTAAATGTTGACAGTTATATCAAGAAGGGGTAAAAGTCGTCGAATTAGGTTACAGGATTGTAATACATAATCAGTCAGTAAATTTGATTGATATGCATTGCATTGCAGTGTAGATTGTAGATTACTGGTTGAGTATAAGGTTTACTAGTTTTTATCGCGATGAGAAAATGTAGACCGGTATTTGAAGCATTCTGCAGTAATGTACGAGGCAAATAGCAATGCTAATGTCTGGCAATTGGATTTTTTCTGCGTTTAAGCAGGTCTTGGGCGTAGGTAATCATGAACTGGTTGCAACGCAAGGTTTTCCTTTACAATGTCACTTTTGGACTCTATATGCTAGATTGGTGGGAGCGCTACCTTTTCAGTATCCTTAATGCTTAGCAATATTGGCTTATAATTCTCTTTTGCTTGTATCTGTTATTTAATGTGCTTTATGTTGCCGCAATCAAGTTTTTGTTAGATGTCCATGATTGATAGCTTCTACCTTGTTTTTTATATTTTCATTGATAGCCACTAGTTCCTTGTTTGTTAGCTATTTGTCCGTGTTTGTACTTTGTAGTGTATGCTTGTTTAAGACTGCCATGTCGAGGTTATAGCTTTATAGGTTTATGTAATGCAAGTAGAGACAACAGTTTTTTAAGAGCTTCCATTCTACAATACAGAGTATTACATTTGCACTAACTGAATTAAGCTTTTGCGATATCTTGATGTGCTTCTCAATCAAAAGTCTGATTTTCATCTCCACTAATATTACAGATTATATCTTCAGTTTCCGGTTCTTGTTGCTTTGGATGTTATTCGAACACATTCCTAAAAACTTTGACATAATATCACTGTTCAGCTAATTAAACACCAGTGAAATTAAAAAAAGTAAATTCAGACAAAAATATAATTTTCTCTAGTCTGTACATATCATCCGTGTTAATGGGAAGAGGCTACTGGGTAATAACTTGGTCAAATTACAGCCTATTTATTTGTGTAGTTGATAGAGTGCTTAGTGCAGCTCTGAATGTGTTTAAAATGCTAGCATGCCTGCCTTCCTCGTCTGCTGCTTTTTATTTCCAATCTACATAGACAGTGCGGAAACCTACAGGTTCCTAGTCTTTATTCTTGTATGGCTATCCTTGAATTATGATTGAGTGATGAATTCTACAATGCCCAATCAGATTTAAGGGAGTTCTCGATTCATATCTATCTTTGGCTCTCTTTGATTTCTTTTTGTGAAGAGCATGCTTTGATTTGCATCAGTCAGTATTTTTTTCCTAACCTTTTTAAGAATAAAAAGTCAAAAAGTACTCATCAACGCTGCAACCTCTATATCCGTTTTGTCCCTCTTGTTCTTTGCTTGCTTGCTGCAAAATGGAAAACAAAAATCTAGCTTAAGTATAAACTTATCGCTGTCGTCGTCACTTGGCACTGTGGCAGTTACTCCAGTTAGTGTGGCTGCTATAAGTTGTGCTACGGTTGGTAACTTTATGCGTATTGGCACATTCAGTAAAAAAATGTGTGTTTTCATGCTTAGGTTGGCATCTACATAGCTGATGGCTCTTTTTATTTTTGAGCTCCTTAGCCTGAACAGATACACTGATCATTGTGTTAATATTGTTTTTATTCAACATGGGATCACGGATTACGACAGACTTTTTCAAAAGGTAACACCAATTGTCCCCTCTTTTTAATTCTTTTATCTGAAAACTTAACATGTCCTGTGTTAAGAGCTCATGTTGGCAGTGATGGGCATCTGGGTGAATGGAAACTTGACATCACTCTGGCTGTGAAATATTGTTTTCTAAGGTCACCATGATTCATGTGAAAATAAATATTTGTTCTGGAATATGCATCCATCTAGTTTCACGGTGTTGACAAATTTAACAGTTCCCTCTGTTATGATCTATGTTGCTTTAGAGAATAAAACCTGAAGTTCTGTACTCTACCCTTACCACTCCGAGTCTCCGACACTTCTTCTGTAAGAGGCGAAAAGGAAGGAACACATGAAACATTGACTGTGGAGTCTACTGATTTTATGCCTTATTTCTCAGACATCTCTAAATTTCACTTTAGAAACACTGAAATTTCAAATTTATAACTACGGTATATTTTAGTGTTGACAAAGTGCTCGTGTGTTGTGGCTAAAACATTGTTTCATGGTGAGTCCGGCTATTGGATATGTACTCGTATCCAGTACTGTACTCGAGTCCGAGTAACAATGGTTATGTTTATGCCTTACTTCACAATGGGTGAAACTTGAAAGGGCATACTTTTTCTGGTTCGTCACTTTTGTGTTTGCCTTCTATGCCTCTCTTTGTTTTTGTTGTCCAGTGACTATAGCCGGCTTAAGAAATCACATTTACAACTTCGAATGGCTAATGTTCTTGATTTGTTTTTCTTGGGCATTTTTCGTGTAGGTATCTGTGGTAGGAGTATAGAGGTCGCCTTCTGCTGGGAAAACTTGGTAGGTCTTGAATGTGAGAAAACATCGTTTTTCTTTTTCTTCTGATTGTATTCATGACTAAATTTTTTTGTCAATATTGTATCGTACTGACATTGATCATTCAGTGTTTGTAGAAGCGTCCTCTTAATTATCGACTCACTAGTCTTTATTCTTTCTGTTGCCTCTGGTCTGCGTTCTTTGATTTAACTTGTGACTTTTAATTTACGGGGAGCCATAAATCCATGTCTGCTTTGAACCAGTCCTCGGATATGATGAGGAAAACCTCCACATCTTTTCCGTAGAGTTCCTTACTTTCCTGCATATATACTTCCCCTAATACAGTATTAGGTATCTTAGTTAGAATGATTGTTCTTGGATTACACAAGTTCCACGAACGCTTATGCAGTTGTTGTTCACCTAGTTTGGTGACCCAAGAAATCCAGGATTACATGTTAAAAAAACCCGATTAACTAGGTATTTTATATAATTAGTCCTCGTGTCACTTATATTTTGTATATTTTTTTTTACGCTGTTTGAGGCTTAGAACTTTTTTTTGGATTTTCACATCATTGTCATTGAGCTATCCATGCTGTCCGCCTGTCCCTGAGGGTCGTTTTTTTTTACGGAAACTCTGGTTGGAATGTTGACACCATTTGCATTAGTTTAACAAATCGGGATTTAGTCAGTAATCATGTACAAGTATTACTTATCCCTTCAATATAAAACTGGGTTTTATCTTGGTTGCTCAGTCTCCTTCCCCACACGTCGTCTTTTCTCTCCGCCCAGTCATTATCTGTATCTTTCCGACTTTCCGTTGGTTGTTCATTGATATAGGAGGAAATATTGTATACAGGGACATACTAGTTGGAAATAGTCTGTTTGCAGTGACCGTTTTTCACAGAATGCTGGCTTTGGAAATGGATTTGTTAAATAGTCGTATCCTTTTTTACCCTCCGAAAAAAACGTAGTACGGAGTATTATACAAGGAGGATGCCCTCGTTTTGGTTTGTATATCATCAGATTTAGTTCGGATTTGAGTTTGGAAAAATGGTAAGCTCTCGTCGATGAGTTTTAACTTTCTAACACTTCTGCCGACTCGAACTGTCTACAGTTTTGAATTTGCACCGTTTTTTAGAATATAGTATGAGGAGATTTTGAAAAATACGGTAAATTCTAGTTAGTCATGCAGACAACCGAAACAAATGAGTTTATTTTAAATTTTATACAAATTCTTGTTTAAGACAAGACCGTCTTAACTTGACGGTTTGCACAACTCACGAAAATGAATGATGGTTGTGAGACGTCTTAAGTTAAGAGAGTCTTAAACAAGATCTACCGTAAAATTTGAGAGCATAATTAGCTTCAAAAATATTTAGGATCATTAGTAAAATGTGAGGTTTTTAAAACAACAAAGCGTCTTGCTTGTGACGTATAGTATCCGTCACAAGCTGAAGATGGGTAATGCCCCTCTGACAATAAGGCAAGTGAGAGGGTAAGTGGGGGAGAAATAAAGCACCCCATGAATAGTGTCACTTACATATTGCGAAAGGGGCATTATCCGGCTTCAGCTTGTGACGGATAATGCCCGTCTGACAACTTATGTTAAAACAAAGCATTAGCTATCAGCCAATCACCTTAAAGTTGTGCCAATTGCCCTTGGGCACAACCACGGGTCATAAAATGCATAGACAATGACAACACTTTTGACTCATTCAACGGACACTATCCGTCACATGCTGAAGACGGATAGTGCACCTCTCAAAATATGCAAGTGGCATTATTTATGGGGTGCTCCATTTTTCCCCTACTTGCCTTATTGTTAGAGGGACACTATCCGTCTTCAACTTATGACAGATAGTGTCCGTTACAAACAAAACGCTTTGTTGAATTAAACGAGTAACGAGTGTGTTATAGATTTACGTTGTGATACGGCAAAGATAAGATGATGTTGAATTAATTATGGTATACGATGTTGTGGTGTATATTACACACTTTAAGTTGGGCAAAAGTCAACCTCTTTAAATCTGACCCAACTTATTTGTATAGAATCACAATCCGACTTGCTTCTAACGGTCACAATCTTGTGATCTCTTACAGAGTTACAGTCCCTCTTTCACTTGCCCTTTCACTTGCTTTCTCACTTGCTCTTTGTAAGAGGTTACAAGCTTCTGACGAAATAGCGTCGTCACAAATGAGAATTTGTGATAGAACAAACCTTCTCGGAAAGTGTAGTACTAAATCTAGTAACTACAGTTCGTCCTACCCGTGACCTCTCACAACCCTCTCTCACTTGCCTCTTTATCTCACGTCATAAGTGTGACGGATTTGTCGGTCACAAATGAGAATTTGTAATCTACTAATCGCTACCTGTATATATTGAGTTATTTTATTTTATTATGAGTGTTTTAAAATAAATAGTAATGACTAATGATTAATGAGTTTTTAATTTCATGGGACAAGGGGATTAGCAAGCAATCAAGGAATAACATACCCATGTTGCTACAGCATGATCTATCACCAAAATTGAATATGTGGCAAATCATTGTTGGAAGATAATCACACTTGACGGTGTTTCATAATTGATTTCGGTTTTTTCTAACGTGTGTCCATAAAGCACATGTTAATAAGCTAAATATAGTAATATTCATAAGATATTCTCATGGAATATTCAAATACAAACTCATTTTTACCATAATTAGCTATTATAAATGACGCTATATTTAGCTTATTAATGTGCGCGCTTAGAAAAACCGTAATTTGATTGAACAAATTAAAGTAGGGGGAATATTATGACAATGTTAACATGTCTTTGTCATCTAATTGTGTTTGTGTACACCTTTCCAGCTGTGAATTGAATTGTTTGTTCATCTACCTTTTTTTGTTAACTTCTTCCAATTATATGCGCACCATTTTAAAATTAATGGGGTTCATTGCTTTATGCATATAAGGAGTAGTATAAGTTGAACAAATGCAATGTGTCATTGAGTTAATGGGATTATGGGATACTATTATTGTTCACTTAGATTCATGCATATGGAGCATAATATTTATTGATGATGTTAATAAGGATTCGCAAATTCAGAAGGATATATACGTCTTAAACACTGAACAGGTTAAGTAAATAGATGAACAAAAAGTAATAAAACTTTAGAACGAGTAATAATTTGTGTATTTATAGTTTTCTAGCATGTTAAGATATTACAATGAGATAAAATCACCTCAAACTTATGACTTAATATCAAACATGATCACCAACAACTTCAAAACAAATCCAACTAGTCCTACAACACAATTATACCAATGTATGAGTGGTAAATGTTGGAGTAAAACACAAAGGAATTCAGACTATTAACTGTTTGTGTGAATATTCACTACTTAATCACTGAGGCAAGGGAGACTAATGATAATTTTACGCACTATATAAAAAAACCCGCTAATCCGAGCTCAATCCCTTATGGCATAGCAAAGATCCTTGGCACTATCATCCCATCTAGAGGTAGTCAAATGCGGATTCGTGGATTTTAGGTGGGTTCCTAAGCTGCGCCTTTGTAAATTTCGGAAAACAATAGTCCAAGTCCGTTTTGTTAGCGGGCCAGGTGGGACGGGCCTAGAGAAAGCAATGGGTCGTGCCGGCCCGGTTCCCGTTCCCGTCGTGCCTAGCCACAATTTTGCCCTTGCCCAGGCACGATTAATCGTGCTTTCGGGCCGTGCCGTGCCGGCCCGCTTTTCCACCTCCACCGTGGCCCGCCCTTGTCCCGGGCAAAGTCTTGCCCGGGTTCGTGCCGCCCGTCGTGCTTCCGGTATTTTTAATGGTCTTTTAATTACTTATCCTTAAAACCGTTTGTGCATAGGCACGTTTTTTTTTTTGGAATTTTGGGATCGCAGCCCGCCTCTTACCCTGGCCACCTTGTTTTCTTCACCGTGCCGAATTCATACCGTCCCCCTTGCCCTTCTCTAAACGGGTCTAATAAATCATCCTATCCATAAATAGCTCTAACTACATCCAATAGTCAAAACCATATTCCAAAAATATACAAACAAAAAACAAATCCCAACTCATGCCAATCTCCAATCCCCAATCCCCAATCCCCAATCCCCATTCAATCATCCACAAATCAAAACCTAATTTCTCCAATAATCCCACTTCATAACACCCCATTACACCACATAACATAACACACTCAACACCCCGGTGGGACAGAAAATCCGCTCTCTAATCTCCACATATATACCACTAATCCACCCAAACTCAACCTTCAAAAATCATTAAATCATTAACAAAATGGGAGATAATAATAATGATAATGATAATAATGAAGCAACACAAAAACAATCCTTACTACCAACAAACAATAACAACCTTAACCTTAACCCTAACCCTAAAACATACAACAGAATTCTTTCCCATGCACATGATGAACTCCATAGTTTTCGATCTTACCTACGTTGGATGTGCGTTGACCAATCCAATATTTTTACCACTTTTCTATCATGGTTAACTTTCATCATTTTTACCCTTGTTGTCCCTGCATTCTCCCATTTTTACCTCGCTTGTCCGTCTTGCGATGCCAAACATGATCGTCCTTACGATGTTGTTGTACAGCTTTCTTTGTCTGCTGTCGCCTCGTTGTCGTTTGTCTCTTTGACTCATTTTGTAAGGAAGTATGGGCTTAGGAGATTCTTGTTCTTTGATAAACTTGTTGGTGAAAGTGATTCTGTTCGTCATCATTATACTACTCAGCTTAATGTATGTCTCAATTCCTTTTCTTTTGTTATGTTTCAGGTTTTTGTCGTGTTTTTAAAACGTATACAATTAAATGGAACAAAGGAAAATTGATTAGTTTTGTTTATGTTTTCGGGTTTTGGTTCCATTTGATAGTATACGTTTTTTTAAAATCCTCGTGGCATAGGTTTAAGACGTATACAATTAAATGAAACGGAGGAAGTATGTTTTCTGATTAATGAAAGTTTTAATCTTTCTTAAAAGGGTATTCAATTATTATGTTTAATTAGGCTTTATTTGGTGATTTGGGGAAAATTATTTCTGGGATTTGAGATTAAGATTTGTGTTTCTGGGTTTCATTGATTGATTTAGATATTTTCATCTTTGATGTGGGGTCAATTGTGCTTCATGTTTGATAATTTTGAATTTTTGATCCGACCCCATCTTATCCCGCAATTTGCTGGAGCTATTTTTGTCGCCGTGATTGATGTATAAATTATTAAGTCAATTAATTGATTGACAATGATTGATTTAAAATTGTTGGAATTAAATGGTTCTTCTCTTGATTTCCCCTAATTAAATGCTATTCTTCCCAAGTAAAGCTTTTGCTGTGCAGATTTGTATGATGCTGATTTTGTTAATGTTACTATAGTTTGGTGGTGACTGGTGAAATTAATTGTAAAAATGGTCGGAACTAATGTCGCTAATGAAAGTGTTGGTGTCGGACTGAATTACTCCCTCCTACTCTTTGGAGTCGCGGTCATGTTTTAAACTCGTCTTAGATATTTTGAAAACGGAACATTTAAGTTTTGTGTAGTTGAATACTAAATTTGTGGCTCCTAAAGCTCAGCATTTTGTTTCGGAGTGTTGGACGAGTCACTGTCGAGTAGTGTCGATACACAATTGGAAGTAGACATCAATTTGGTCTTTGAAAGGTGGAAACTTTTATATGTAAAGTAATATATTAGCATTGACAAAAAAATAAAATAATCAGTCTTGAGTATTGATTAGTCTTCATCAACCAAACTGTAGAACCTAACCTGCAAAGATTAAAGAAATGAAGGAGTCAATCAAAAGGAATATTATGATATATAATCTTATGTTTAGCCACGAATTAGCTGACAGCTAGTGTAATCATGTGTCTGGACGGTCTTAAGCGTAAGAGTGCCTTTTTTCGTATGTCTGATGAGGTTCATTTTATACTAGCTAAAATGACTGTTGTAAGTTTAAGACGGTTTTAAGCAAGACTAGCATTGAGTATGATCAGTTTCAGCAGGATAGCTGCTGTCATGTGAAACTTCTAGCAAAAGACATGGAACATGATATGACCTTTAAAGTATGAGTGGTTGTGATCATAGATCCTACTACTTGTTATGGGCATTCTTTAATGTGGACAAAAAGCAAAGAATGTGGTTGTCAAAAGTGTCCAACCTGGATAATGCTAATTATGTGCTGGCTTTTTGAAATGTTCGCTTTTCTGCGATTACAAATTCTTATTTGAGACGGTTGTAAGCGTGAAACAGATCTAAGACAACCCATATATATACCTAGTTAGTGATGATCATTTGTTAGTGTTATAGATATAATTTTAAATCTGATTTACGCTAATAACGGCTTTAAGAGAGACTTACTGAACGAAATGAGCAAAATAGTAATACTTGGTATTATGGTGAAGCATCTTTGCCTTTTAAGCTTAAAGTCATCACTGTTGTTCTCTAAGCGCAATCTAGTCAGTTTTAAAGTGGCAAAATTTACCCAAAAAGGGAATGGTAATTGGTAAAAATCCAAAGAATTGCCCTGAAAATGATTATGTTTTATGTTTTGGTTTATGCAGAGATCACTGAAGATAGTATCAGTCTTTGTTGTTCCGTGTTTTGTAGCAGAATGCATTTACAAAGTCTGGTGGTATGCCTCAGGGGGCTCACAAATTCCGTTCTTGGGTAACATTATCTTGAGTGACATTGTAGCATGCTCGTTAGAGCTGATCTCATGGCTGTACAGGATATTAGTCTTTTTCCTAGTCTGCGTCCTCTTCCGCCTCATCTGCTATCTCCAGATCCTGCGGCTGCAGGACTTTGCTACTGTGTTTCAGGTCGATTCAGATGTGGCAAGTATTCTGGTGGAACACCTTAGAATCAGAAGACATTTAAGGATCATTAGTCATCGTTATCGCTCATTCATCTTAGGAGCTTTGATATTGATTACAATGAGCCTTTTTTCATCCCTGCTTGTGACTACCAAATCCCATGAAGGGATGAGCTTTTACAGAGCCGGAGAACTTGCAGTACGTCTTTGTTCTCTCATTCTACTAAATTTCTTTTACCAACATTTTTTATTTGGATTATAACTAAATCTGGCAAAACTGACCTGGTCCAAATGACCTGTCCCAAGACTGAATATGACCAGAAACCCGCATTCACCTGAACATTGTTGGCTGACCCACTCCCTAACCTGAAACAGACTACTTACTCATAATGACCAAATCCGTACCTTACCCAAGTGACCCGTTTGCCAAGTATAACTACGGAGTATATGAATTGACAAAGATGGAGTTCTAACCGAATTTCTGTATTTGACCTATTGCAGCTGTCCTCCATGACACTAGTGACAGGGCTTCTGATAATACTGAGAAGCGCTACAAAGATTACACACAAAGCACAAGCGATAACTTGTCTGGCTTCCAAGTGGCACGTTTGTGCAACAATTGATTCATTTGCTACGTCTGAGACTGAGACGCCAGTAGGCCACGCTGGCAATACTGCCTTCTCCAATTCTTGCCATGGGGATTCAGATGGGGATGATGCTGGAAGCGAGGAAGATGACGTGGACAACACTAAGTTTCTACCGGCTTATGCTTACAGCTCAATCTCGTTCCAGAAACGACAAGCTCTTGGTATGTAACACCTCCTTCCAAATATTTGATTTCTTATTAGTTCCTTCCTGACTGAATGGGTTTTATATCGCCTTTTTTGTATATTGGCAGTGACGTATCTGGAGAACAACAAAGCCGGGATCACTGTATACGGATTTATGTTGGACAGGGCTTGGCTCCAACTCATTTTTGGTATTGAAATGTCCTTGGTACTATGGCTTCTCGGAAAGACCATTGTCAATTTATAAGTCACCATGATTTTCGGAACCTTTTCTGGCTTTACGCCTTGACCTCACCATACAACCAAAGAATTAGAATGAAAGATGTAGCGGATGTGCTACAACTTGTTTCACCTGATCTCGACGACAGCCAGTTTGTGAGCTATCACTTGGTTCAATTTCAGCTGTAGATACCAAACCCATTTTGGTACATAGCATCATCACATTGATCACGCATTTGATGTATAAATTTGTGTCGTGTTGAGCTGCTAGCTAGCGATTTTATTTGTTACTTTGCGATTCAATTCTTATTGTGATTTCATATGATTATATATTATTACTATAATAAAGCTTATTTTACGTTGTTCATTTTTTTTGTAAATGTCAACTAATTTAGTCGATGAAGTCATGAGGAGTAATGCTCATAACCTGGGTTTAAATCCTGCCAACATTAAAATCGCTCTTGTTTTAAATGGTTATCAGGACGGATATCCAACTTTACCGCGAGCTATTGGAAACGAACAACTCAAACGTTTTAGGTAATGATTTAGATTCAGACTTGACAAAAGTTGATTTGACCCAACTCGGGCCCGTTTCACGTAACAATTATGATTTAGATTTAGAGACTTGACAAAAGTTGATTTGACCCAACTCGGACCCGTTTCACGTAACAATTGTGATTTAGATTCAACTTGACAAAAGTTGATTTGACCCAACTCGGACCCGTTTCACGTAACAATTGATATGGCAGATAGAACGTGTGAATCTGGTGAACTATAATTGAGCCGAGGAACGCAAGGTCAAACAATAACCAATAATAACCTTGCTTGTACATCAATTCATGAGTCATGAGTCATGACCCGACTCATGCACATTGAGATATTAGGGTAATGTTGTTGTTGTGATTCTAATAAGACCAAATTAATGATTTCTTTAACTATTTTATTTTAAAAATAATTTAAATACACTTAAGAATAGCTTTAACACGTATTTACTCATGCAAATTTGGAAACATATAATGAAATATATGTTGATAGCCTAATCCGACAATGATCACCCCCAAACCCATACAATATGTCAACCGATAACTCCACCCAATAATAACCCGTGATAAAACCAAATTTAGCTTTATTCTGGCTCATAACCGACCCGATTACCAACTTTAGTGATAGTAGTAGATAACAAATAAGAGCATGAGTTGGTCAGTTTAGATTAGGACTTCAATTAGAAAGTTTCTAACATGAAAATATTCTCTAAAATATTCTCACCTAAATAATTTGACTACCATTTAATATTATTTAATTATTTTGATTGACACATAATCACTACATAGTTTTCAATCATCATAAATATATTCACTTACTACTTAGTACCGTCAACGTGGCAACAACAAGCTTGGGTGATTAAATTACAATATACGGTTTTCTAATTACAAGGCTTATATTTTCTAATATTATATGACAATTGTATGGTGCAACGATAAAAAAAATGATTATTTTATGATAATAAGTGACAATTTTTTTATTATAACGGTCACAGACAATAACTACTATTAATTAATAATTTACTAAACATTTGAAAATCAAGTCGGCCAATAATATTACGACAATCAATAATTGTCCTCTAAATTGCCCTACTAATAGTACTATATATAT
>VHZZ01001331.1:31213-42624 GCA_009801015.1 Silene noctiflora | reverse complement strand
AATATGCCTGTGGTTCCGATAGCATTTGAATTGCTATCGTTTTCTGGCTTGCTGAATGTGGATGTATTTCTTCGCCGTGGCGGTTTTTTAACAATGTCACCAGAAATATTTTGATACTGATGACACCAATGTCACTCAAATCACCATTAGACATCTAGTCGAGCTCAGAGTGGGTGTTGTTGACGCAAATGATCGATATAAAGTCAAAAAAATTATTTATATATCGATGATAGGAATGACACCTAAATCACCAATGAACATATCGACAATATATATAGTCTTCCGCAAATTCTTATTTCAGAAGGGTTATTTCCCGTTTGGAATAAGTCGGATCAAATGTATCTTATTTTACGATAAATATTATTATTTTTTTTTATAAACTATTATCATTATTTTCAAGAGTAAAAAGAGACAATTTTAATTATAACATTTAATCATTAAATGAGTACATTCTATTAAAACAAAAGTGACATTTAATCCGTCTTATTTTATACCATCAATAGTCTTCCTACCTCGAGCACACACTCTTGCAATTTATTTCTTTTGTCTTTTCCTTTTTGTGCTTGTTAAATATTTATCATTTTTTCTAAGTTTTATACATAAGGTAAATAAATGCACATTTCTTCAATTTATTTATTTTGGGTTTACTTACACTCGTTCGTCTTGTTTTCTTCAAATTAATAGTTTTTTTTTTTGCAACTGTAAAATTATAGTTCTAATAAGATGACCCGCTCCCACATATCGCTGGTCCAAGAATGGTGCCCAGCCCGACCCGATGTCTAGCTCTTGCCAAAGCTGGCAAGTCACCCGACTCGAAATCGACAATTTTGCGGCCCGAAACCGCCCGATAATCAACAACTCGAATCCGAACTAGACCCGACCAGATTTTGACACGATTAAATTGATGATCCGACAATTATTAAGCTTAATAATGATCATATTGAAAGCGATTTAGTGTTTAAGTTTGATATCTCTGACTTAATTAAATCAAATAATGGTCGAAAAAACGATTTTTAATGGTCAAAAATTGATGTAATGCGATAAAATCGCTCGACCTGATAGTGACCCGGCCAAACCCGACCCAACCCGATACATCCATTTGATCTGAAATGACCCGACCTGATAACGATCCAACCTGAATTCGGACTCGACCCGGAATTGTATGTTGACCTAATATGACCCTACCCAAACTCATCTTGAAATCCTGAATGAGCCGATTGTCAGTTGTCACCTCTAGCTCTTGCCATAGACACAAATACTACTATACTGTTGTATAATAAGTATTGTACAACTACTATGACACTATACATCTATCCGAGCTTATATGTATTTTTTCTGAGTTTTTTAAAGTTTATTTTTTTTTATTTAAGTGTGGAAATTTAATAACTTTGCGTTATAACTCAAATTTTTTAAAACAAAACTCAAAATTTTAGCACAGCTCCGAGTTTAGATCATACGCTGATTGTATATAATCAATTAATTGATATATTCCCCCCAAAAAAAATCTTCCGTGGACCCACATAAAATATTAAAAAAACTCACGAACCAAAAACACTGAAACAGTGAACAGAGTGCTACTCTGCTGCCCTTTTTCCTACCTGGAACACACGCACACTCTCGCAGTCTTTTTCTTTGTCTCTCTTTTTTGTGCTTGTTTTATCATCTTATCAATCTTTCATATATCAGGTAAATAAATGCACATTTACTTGTTATTCTTGTTTGAGATTATTAAAGTTGTCAGCTTTTTTCATTTTACTGCTGTTTCAATCAGTTTAACTTTGAATAAATTGAATTCAGGTAAATTTAGTATCACCCAGTTTAGCTTTAATCCATAATATGTTGTTAAGATGTTAGTTTGGTTTTTCTGTGAATTGGGTATGCTGTAATTTTATCAGATATTGTAGTAGTACAGTAAATTTTTAAGAATGAAGATTAATTAAAGAGGTCAGATTTTGCATTTTTATCTGTATCTGTAGTTGAAGAATCTGAATGATTGGTAAAAGTTTAATGTCGATTACACCATTGCAGTCGAATGGAGACGATAAGTTTGATTTGCTGTTAGTCTCTCTTACGACAGAGGATACCGTTTTATAGCTAAAACGGAAACTTTTGTTATTTTCCAGATAGTACTCCCTCCATTCCACTTTTCTTGTCCTCTTTTTCCCCGAATTTCATTCCAAATTAATTGTCGTATTTCTAATTTTAGTATGGTAAATGAGTGAACTACCAATATTGCCCCTAATCTTTTAATTACCACTCCCCTCGTCAAAATGACATCGTCTTCCATTCCTCATGATTGAAGTGATAAGGTTGTAAATTACTAAATTTACCCATATTTCTTAATTTTAGTATGGTAAATGAGTGAACAACCAATATTGATAGTATTATTTTGTCTCATTTATGCAAGTGGGTAATACTTACAGTCTTGCCCATTTTGACTATAAAACGGATATCTCTGTCGTAAACAAGAATTTGTGATTTGAGATTAAGGTAGGAGGAAGGTTATAGGAATTTGGCATGCTGTGATGCTGTATTGTTGAGGAATTGTAATGTGTAGTTATTTTTGTGTGAAAAGTTATAAACTTTTGTTCTAAAATCGATTTTTATTCAGTGAAAATGCAAGCATCACTTGTTATTCCGAATGTGAGCTTGAGCATTGCATCTCCTTGTGGTTCAAGACGCCTTCGAAACTCTCAAAGCTACTGTCCTTTAAGATGTGTAGCATCTGTGTCGACCCCAACAACTTCATCATCACCAGGTGTAGAAACTGAACAGAAGCTTAACAAATACAGCTCACAAATTACCGGGCCCAAGTCGCAAGGGGGAGCACAAGCGGTGTTGTATGGGGTTGGACTCTCGGAGGAGGATATGAGCAAGCCTCAAGTTGGTATTTCTTCTGTTTGGTACGAGGGTAACACTTGCAATATGCATTTGTTACAGTTGGCAGAGGCTGTAAAGGAAGGAGTTTATGAGGCCGGGATGATTGGGTTTAGGTTCAACACTATTGGTGTTAGTGATGCTATATCTATGGGTACTAGAGGCATGTGCTATAGCTTACAGTCGCGGGATCTCATTGCTGATAGTATAGAGACTGTCATGGCTGCTCAGTGGTACGATGGGAACATCTCTATCCCTGGATGTGACAAAAATGTAAGCGCTACTCTTTTATTTTGCTCATTGCGATGTGCCTAACATTATATTGCAGGTTCTAGTCTTTATTGTTTGCTCAAGTCACTAGAAGCTTTAGAATCAACCCTTGAATTACTATCGCACTTGGACTAACCCTTAATTTTGGTCATTGTCATGTGGTCATTTTCAGACTAAGGCTTTGATGTTGTCGTTGCTGTTGGTTTGATTTCGTAATGTCTTAGGAGGGCTATGGGCATCTTTTTCGCTAGAAATCTTACTGTTTGACTTCTCAAATTTGGTTATGAATTTGTAATACAATGAGATGGGACATTAACTTGCTGTTTTTTATGGTTGTAATTTTGTAGATGCCAGGTACTATCATGGCAATGGAACGCCTTAACAGACCAAGTATCATGATCTATGGTGGTACTATTAAGGTGAGATTTATAGCCTTTAAAATTTTAATCATCATCAATAATTCGATTAATCCCTGCGTGCCTAATGTATGATCGTTTGCGTTATTTGCAGCCTGGACATTTCCAAGGTCGCACCTTTGATATTGTTAGTGCATTCCAGGTATGATATTCAATTTTTTTCTTGCTATCGAGTAAGTATTGTTATTCCATTGCACTTAATAAGATTCGTCATCAAAATAACTCCATCCAAACAAAGGTTTTAGTATTTTTTAACAGATTTGTTATAGTCATTATCGCTTGTTTCTATCAGGCATTATATCCTGTATGAGTTGCTCAAACACTACTTGCATATTAGTTTGTTTTTACATTAGAGAAAGGGTTATAGCAGAAGATCAGAAATGGCATGGCGCTGTCTATTGTGATCATCTAAAATTTTGTTCTCCAATCCTTACATGCATGATTGAATTTTCTGTTTCTGTCTTTGTCGTAGGTTTATGGAGAATATGTTAGTGGAGCCATAACTGACGATCAAAGAATGGACGTCATCCGCAATTCTTGTCCTGGAGCTGGAGCTTGTGGTGGTATGTATACGGCTAATACTATGGCGTCTGCCATCGAGGCCATGGGAATGTCTCTTCCTTACAGGTACACTGATCAGTACTTCAAAAAACATAATGTTTCCGACTTCCTCAAGAGCACTCATTACAGTTTTCCCTCTTTAGCTCATCAACACCAGCTGAAGACCCTTTGAAGCTGGATGAATGCCGTCTTGCTGGAAAATATATCCTTGATTTACTTAAAATGGACCTTAAACCTCGAGATATAATAACTGAGAAATCTTTACGTAATGCAATGGTCACAGTTATGGCCCTTGGTGGATCTACGAATGCTGTCCTGCATCTCATTGCCATTGCAAGGTATGAGACGTTGCTATAAGAAATAAAATTTTATCAACATATTCGAAATGAATATCTTATCATTGTTGATTCTTGTTTTCAGGTCAGTTGGTGTTGACTTGACTCTTGATGACTTTCAGAAGGTCAGTGATCAGATTCCGTTCCTTGCTGATCTTAAGCCTAGTGGTAAATATGTCATGGAAGATTTACATAAGGTACTCTTGGGTCTGCCTTTTAAAATCAACCAATAGCACTTTCTGGCTCATGATTTTAAATCCTAACAGTATTTTCCTGATTGGCCAATATAGGTTGGCGGTACACCTGCCGTTATTCATTACCTACTCGAGCATGGACTTTTAGATGGAGACTGCCTTACAGGTTTTTCACTCTCACTCCTAGGCATACTTTTGCTCAATACGCTTGCAAGACACTTATGTATAGAAATTTCCTTTCGGTGTATTTCCATTCACTCGTTATTTCTCTTGTTGCATAGTTACTGGGAAAACACTTGCTGAAAACGCCAAACTCTTCCCCTTGTTGTCGGAAGGCCAGGTATGGTTCATGTTTTCCT
This sequence comes from Silene noctiflora, assembly GCA_009801015.1. Lineage (NCBI taxonomy): Eukaryota > Viridiplantae > Streptophyta > Magnoliopsida > Caryophyllales > Caryophyllaceae > Silene > Silene noctiflora. The sequence goes on along the minus strand of VHZZ01001331.1, from coordinate 37,612 downwards.
GACTGCTGCTTGTTTAATTGCAGTTAAGTCGATTTTCTAATTTATTCGTTTTTTTTATGAATCTGTACGGTGTGTTCCAGCAAATAATAAGGCCATTGTCAAACCCTATCAAAGAAACGGGGCATATCCAAATATTGTATGGGAATCTTGCTCCTGATGGTTCTGTAGCAAAAATTACCGGAAAAGAAGGATTGTATTTCTCGGGTATCATTGTTTATCCTCTTCAAAGATTTTGTGACTAGGTTTGTTATGACATACTGTATATGATCACTAAAAGCGGCCGATTTTGTTAACTTTCAGGTCCAGCTCTAGTTTTTGATGGAGAAGAAGCTATGATTGCTGCCATCTCTGAAGACCCCCAAAGATTCAAGGTAACTGTATTTTTAGTATATGAATGTTATTTTTCGTCAGACATTGAGCGGAGGAAATTCGTGTTCTATCTATTTTCTATGTTTAAAATACATGTCTACAGGGTAAAGTTGTGGTTATTAGAGGAGAAGGACCCAAAGGAGGACCAGGAATGCCTGAAATGTTGACACCTACGAGCGCGATAATGGGAGCTGGCCTCGGGAAGGTATTTTGACATCTCAACAATATTTGCACAAACTAATGAAAATTTCTCCTTCAATTGATTATCAATCAGTGTTGAATCTTACCTCCCAAATTAAAGGAGAATGTCGGAAGAAAAAGCAATTTTTTGAACTGTGTTCTCCAAATCACCAATTTTTAGACGGATCTAATTTTTAGAGTATAAGTTATTTGTTATCATTCAAGTGAAAGCCTATGTTCGAGACACTTGAAGACAAAGTATAGGATCAAATAAGTGATACCGCTTTGTTTATCGCCCATATATTTTCAAAACACGTCTTGCATGACCTCGCTCTAGTTTGTGACCAGCAAGACTATTTTTGAAAGAAATTGTTTAATGAAGGGCTAAGGCGCAAGGTTTACTGTAGTCAGTCCATCAATCCATCGAGATGGAAAAAAGATTGAATTTCAACCTTAATAAGATCCCTCCAAACTTGCAATTCTGTTTCCCTGATGCCACTAGTAACGTCGTTTATGGCTGCAGGAATGTGCTCTTTTGACAGATGGAAGATTTTCAGGAGGTTCTCATGGATTCGTCATTGGTCATATTTGCCCTGAAGCTCAGGTTAATTTGGTTTTTATGTTCTAATATTTTAACATTCTTCGTCTGAGTTTATATTTTCTCCATTTGCTCTTTTAGTTTCCGGGGGGTGAAGTAAGGGTCAGAAAGAAACTACTAGTGTATGTGGCTAATTGTGTGGAATTAAATGTTATAGGAGGGTGGACCAATAGGTCTCGTCCAGGACAGAGACATCATCACAATCGATGTGGGGAAGAAAAGAATGGACGTCCAGCTGACAGATGTTGAATTAGAGGAAAGGAGGATAAAATGGACAACACCGGCATATAAGGCTAATAGAGGGGCTCTGTACAAGGTACTCTCCTAGATCAGAGATTTTCACACACTACACAAAGTCACAAATGGTTATTCATAAGTATTTTAGTAAAATATGCGTGTTACTTGACCCAGATAACCGTATTAAAACATTTTGTTAGTTTCTATCAATATAATTTATGATATAGATATAGCCATATAGGTATCATTTGAAATAACTGCATGCCTCTATCCTTCCTCAGCCTGCCATTTGCGGGAACTTTTGAGGCGCTAGGCTGATGTTACTGTAGATATAGGTATTTGGATAGTTTTACAATATCATAGGGCGACACCGTTACAATAAACTGTGAGAAATTTAGCCTCACATTCATCAACCTCGAGTCCAGTGGTGTATGTGACTAATGTTAAGTTTTGGCCATGAATTCTTTCATCTTCAGTATATCAAGAACGTGCAGTCGGCTTCAAAAGGTTGTGTCACCGATGAATAGCCAGCCAGTCAGCCAGATGAGACCTGATTCTGTCAAAAGTGGATACACATTTTTGTGATTCTTTTCCCTTTCTAGGCTTGGGTTTTTATTCTCTCTCGAGTTTGGAATAGAGGATTACAATGAGTTTGGCTTACGGCGGAGTTTGTATTCATGTCCTTTCAATGTTGGTTTCGGCACTTGTATTTTTAGGCTGTTGTATCTGTTATAAGTGTCTTTAGTTGCGAAGCTTGAGAGAATAAGAAATGACATTGGTTTATTTTGCCCTAATAAAAGTGTGTGATCAAAGAGGAAAATTAACCAAAATGTATTGTTTGTTGTAGCACTCTTGTTTAAATGAATAAATGCTTCATTTTTATGAACTTCATGTTTGGTTGTTCACAAATTCTCATTTGTGACGGAAGGTATCCGTCACAAGCTTGTGACGGATACCTTTTTGTCTCACAAAATGCCCATGAGAGGAGAGAGGAAAGCAAGTGGGGGTGCCCCCACCTTGTCCCCCCTATTCGTTTTGTGAGTGGCATTATCCGTCACAAGGATCCGACCCGTCACAAGGGAGACGCTTTGTTGGTTGTTTATATACTTGACTTGGTGTACAACTTCTTGGCATTTTGATAAGTTCGGTTTAATTCAGGTCTATTCAAATTAGTTCAGTTCAATTAAACCAGTTTAAGGCTCTGTTTGGCAAACCATTTCAGGTACCTGATTTGGTCAAAGTAGCTTATTTGACCAAAATTTCAGGTATCTTATTTGTTTGTAAGCGTTTGTCAAGTAGCTTATTTAACCAAATAAGCTACCTGAAATGAAATGTTACCTAGAGTAGCATTTGAGATTTCAGGTACCTTATTTGATATGATTTTCCCTTTTTACCCTTGAAATCTATACTATTAAATAATTCTAATATCCTTTTACGTCATTTCATCAAAATCAGTTACCTTTTCAGTTAGTTTGCCAAACATTTTTTTATATAATCAGCTACCTTATCAGTTCATAATTTTCAGCTACCTTATCAGTTACCTTTTCAAGTTTCAGTTAGCTTTTCAGTTTTCAGCTACCTTTTCAGATTTCAGCTACGGTAGTTTTACCAAACAGAGCCTAAGTATGAAAGAACAGATGCACTTGCGAGGGTGCAATTAGTATGTACACCTAAACCACTTATTTTGCAATTTACGAAATTTATTGAGACATGGGGGATTGCAAATAATTTGTAAATCTGACCCCTTTGGAATTTATGGAAGTCATTAAAATATTGGGAAATGCAATTAGCAAGTACATCTTACCAGTTACCTTATAATTTTAACCGGCGTCGATATTTGACAAGGTTTTACTCATTTGTTAATGTTGTTATTGACTTATTGTGTTGTTATAAATACGTGAAATATGCGTGTGAGGATTTAACCTCCGACATACTCCGTATAATTTACAAGACAAAACAACGTCTTTACAACTACGTTAAGACATCTCCAATAAATAAAGCCATAATTCATAAGTCTATAACAACATTTGAATGAGGGGAGAAAAATAAGGCCGAGGATTCGAATTTTTGGTTATAAATTCCGAAGTAATATTTTTAAAAAATTATGGGAAATATTTAAAAAAAAAAAGGATTTTAAGAAAAAATATTGAAATTATTTAAGACCGTTTTATATGCGAGACGGTAGTTTTGACACATACAAATATTTATTTGTTGATGGTAACAAACGAGTGTTTAACCAATAAAAAACCGTCTCACAAAAGCGGCGGTCTTATTTTTTAACTTATGTAGTTGTGTTCCGAAATATGTTTGAAGTCTCGACCTAAACCAAAGAGACACATAACAGCCAGCTGAATCCTGCAGAGTGCACCCGCCAACATCGTCCTCAGGTTCTTCCATCCTTATTACCTCGTTATTTCTATTATCAATTACTCGCTCCGTCTTAATCATTTGTTTACCTTTATTTAAAACTTCTGTCACATAAAATGTTTGAAGTTATTTCTGTGTAACTGACTAGTGCCATGCACACCAAGTGTTTGATGAAATTCCCATTAGAGATTGCTCCGTGTTTTTTAATTATAATTACGGCTTTTATCTAAGATGAAGTTACTTGGATTGAATGCTGATTTAGTTTCGCTATGGATGTGCTCTATTTAAACTTAGTATTTTGGCTTTTGTATGGGGTGAGACGGTTCTTTTATTTGTTAATGCTACCAGAGTTTGTATATATCGAAGGACGTCTCACCCTTTAAGACGGTCGATAATTGACAAATTGGTACATTTAGGTCCAAAGCGGTTTGAGAAACTTTTTGACCTGTATCTAGTTCTTACTCAAACCGAACTCGTTCTGATGCGACTTGTATTTTTAGCCAAAGAACCGAATCTGTAGTTCTATATTAACCGACCCATATTTTGAATCAACCTAACCCGACTTATGTATAATTTGACATGTGACCTAAAATAGAACTGAATATGACCACAAAGCACAAACCCTAATTGTCCGAACCTGGCCTGAGACAACTCCATCTTTGTTGAGCTACAAATTGAGTATCTGACCTTATCCGAGATGACTTGCCGAAAATTATCCAACTCAAGAAGATCCATATTCACCCAAAATGACTGATTTAAAATCTTACTTGAGATTATAAGTTTATAGCATGAAATTGCAAAAAACCTATTGATGATGAGCCAGTTGAATCACATTAACTTGACTCGTAATCACTGACCTATATGAATCGAGTTGAAGTGAAAGTTTAAAAATTGCACATTACTATACATGCAAATCAGACATGCCTGAAATGACCCAATGATCCGACCTTACTTAATAGGTGACTTTGTATAATGTATACATGCAAATATTAGTTTCTTTCTTGATTGGTTGTAGTATACTTGTATGAGCAGAACTCTATTCAGCATTTGAGGGTTTTACTGAATCTCCAGTCATATAATCCATATGAGCTAAATGATGACTGTGACATGCTTCAAAGAGTTGCAGGTGTAACCGTGTCACGATTAGCTAAGTTTTTCTGGATACAGTAACAAAATTTCAATATTTTCCGCTTTCAGGATTATACGGTTATAAAATGCGGAGTCAGCGTTTAAAGAAGAGCATCACCGACAGCCCAAAACAACTTGCAAATTTAATTGACCTTGTCAATCTTCCAACACCCCTGCGAAATTTTGTTGGCCAATCTCAGACTTCTCGCTTGGGTTGTTTCATGCAAGTTTGGTCCTACATCAAGGAGAAGAACCTCCAGGTAACTCCAGATTTCTCTACTTTTTCAAAATTGGTTGATGATTAGAGGACTACCCTTCATGAGAAGACTGTTCTTTATTCGGAACCTTTTGATCAGCTTACTAATTCTTGTTCATCAGGTCATATCTGACAAACTAACAAACCTGATACTCCAATAATTGCATGAAAAATCTGTTGGTTTGATCATATTGAACTATTGCCATATAATTGGTTTGCTTCTTACTGAGATAATTGATTAGACATGAATTTATGTTCCACCACAGTTAAGGTATACAGTCTTATGATTGTATATAAACTTCATTGCAATTAAGGTACCGGACACGGGACATAATTTCAGCTAGTTGAAGTGGCTCGCCATAAATTTGTGTTTCCCCTTAATTTTATAAAATTCTCAGCAGTTCAGTAGTTTATACTGGTTACCTTCCATGAATAATTTATGTGGGTATAAGTTTATATGCCTCAGCGCTGACTAGAAATTCTGCAGGATCCCAACGACAAAAATATTGTCAATTGTGATGATAAGTTGAAGAGCATTTTGCTCGGGAAACCCAAGGTCGAGCTAGCAGAGCTTCCTTACTTGATTAAACTGCATTTCCCCAAGCAGCCCAAGGAGCCCAAGTACGTGCAAAAATGAAGTCAAGATGGCCCTTAGTAATCTACTGCCCGTCTTGCGTCAAATTCTGTCAATTAAATTGGTGTCGAGGATACTACAGACTATATTTATGTATGAATTTTTAACATAAATTTATAAATATCTTGTTAAATTAGAGACCTCTTTTTTCCTCGGCCTGGTGCCGTGTCAGGTGTGGTGGGGTGGGGCATGTTCTATATTACATTCTGTAGAGCCACGGGTCACTGAACAACCGGGAAGTTATTTCATGTACTAGTAGTTTGTTAATGAGAGAGTCGAGTGATTCAACAATTGCTTAATTTGGAAAAGTGTGCTCCACAGCGCCTAAGCTTTTGCATGGTTGGTGTTAGCTAAAACGTGTTGGGGAAGCGTCTTGAAAACCCGGTGTGTCTATCGTCTGACATTTTTTTTAGTGTTTTTTAGTTTAAGGACTAAAGGTTTGCTTCATGCTACCTTTGACCAATTCTAAGGCAATCCCAAGTCTGCTATTTACCTATGGACTATGGTGTGACTGAGAAACCCATTCCACCATAGTACCATGGGAGGAAAGTGTGGAGAGAATCGATAGGAAATCTTGGCTACGACACCGCTGCCTAAACAATTTATAAAGCTTGTAATTTTTTTTTTTTT
>VHZZ01001331.1:0-30763 GCA_009801015.1 Silene noctiflora | reverse complement strand
ATACTTTTAGCGAGATTATTAATTAGGGTTTATGGATGGTGGATGAAACGGTGATTGACGGTCGTTCTGGGTATGCGTGGTGGTTAAGGGGTGGTCGGCGTCTCTGGGTATGCGTCATTAAAGAGGGTGGCCGACGTCGGGTTTCATGGTTGTTGTCGGGGTCGGGTTTCCAGGCTGTTGTCGCTTGTTGGCGTCATATTTTTGGGCTGGATTAGGGGTGTTAAGAGGGTTGTCGGCTAGGTTTGTGCGCTAGGTTACCGGCGTCGGTTGTGGGCTGCGTTTGTCAACGTTGGGGTTGTTGGATGGTCGGGCAATGAACACATGTCATCAGAATTTTAGTTGGCAAAAGAATGATAAGAGCAAGTAAAATCAATATTCTAGCACCACAAATATAATGATTTGTAAGCGGACGTGAAACAGCAGTAAAAAGCAACACATATATAATGATGATGAGGTTTTCCGGCGATAATATTAGCCGGAGTTGGTGAACGAAGGTGGTGAACAGAGTCGGTGGTTGGTTGGTATTAGTGACTTGGTGGTTGAGGGGATGAAGGAAGGGAGAAAAAAAATCAATTTAGTGAGTGATGAGAAAAATGACAAGGGTAGTATGGTAAAAAGCGTATGTGAAAGAGTAAAATCCGTATGTGAAAAAGTACGTCCCAAAAAAAAAGGTGTGATGCAACAATCGGACTAAATGAAAAAAAAATTACTCTATAGATCAAATAAAGCATTCAATTTCTCGAACTCATCTAAACTCGATTTAAAATGTGTTGTTGATCTAATATTTACTCCATTCATCTGTGTAAAGTCCTAGAACAATATAATTTAAAAAATTGAGTCATGTGTATGGTTTTTTTTCATATCAAGTACAACTAAACCCGATAAATGGGTCATTCAGTTCGATTTCGCATCGGGTTAAATTGGTTTGATATAAATTGGGTTAAGCTTAATTTCGGTTTTTGTTCGATTTTGCGGCAGGCTCATTTCGTTAAGCTACTTTAATATTTGTGTTATTTAGAGGTGGGTATGGTTCGGGTCAGGTTAATATCTGTTCAGTTAAGTTTCGAATCATAGTTTTCTTGAGTTGACGGTCAAAAAGTTAGCTTGCAAGTACCTTATATTTTTTAATTTGAATGTAATAATTCATAATAATATCATGAATAAATAAGAGAATCAATGAAAAAAGACCTAAGAAATGAGTTTATTTACGACTTTTTAAAGTTTTTAAATTCAGGTCAATTAGTTCAATTCTTATCGATTCTGGTTTATATTCAAGTTTGGTTATCATTCAGTTATTCTTGAATTATGTCCAATTTTGGTTCGATTCAGATTGGGTCGGGTTTCCAATACTATTCATGTTACTTATATTGGGTGTTCGACTGATTATCAATTCAAATATTTTCGTTCTGTTTTTTTAGGTTTGGGTTTATTTTGTTAAGTCTTGGTAAAATGTAAGGCGGGTTTAAATTACAGAAACTTGTTACAAAAACTCGTGTAACAATCCATCAACAATATACGAAGTGCTTGTATAAGTCCGTCTTCTCATTTAGACCATGTTTTTTTTGGACTTAATTTCAACTCAGTTTAGTTCAGCTCTATTCAGTTCAGTTCAGTTCAGTTTGATTCAGTTCAGTTCAGCTCTTCTCTTCACAACTTAACTCTTACTCCAGTTCACCTCCAATAAATTCAGTTCAATTCAGCTCCATATGTTCAGTTTACTTCAGACAGTTCAGACAGTTTCGGTCCAAAACAAACAAAACCGGACTACAAACCCGAATAGTTGAAAGTTGAAACATCGTATAATCGTGTCTTTCTGTTTAAGAAAACTAAACCAACAACAATGTCGCTTCTAACAATGGCGTTTCGAAGATCCTTTACGACGCCGTTTAGCACCAATCTACACAACATCATCGTATGTAGTAACGGTTCTCGCCATCAATGTCGCACCTTTAATTACCTTCTCTCTCCGCTTCTCCGCAACAACAATGGCGTCTCCTTCTTCTCTACTCACACTCTCCCTCACCTTCCTGACGAGGTTCTGTCTCTTTCCTCCTTTTTTCTGTTTTTTTGAGCTTTTGTTGCGTACTATTTGGAGTTAATTTGTACCTTTTCCGCCTCAATTTTTTGTTTACCTTTTATATTCATTGCCAGAGGTATTTCAATTACGTCAAGGTAAACAAATGATTGAGACAGAGAGAATATATTTTTTGCTTCTGCTGCTGCTGCTGTTGAATTCATTGATTATAGTTGTATATAGCAATTGTATGTGTGTGAATTAAATTAGGTTATGATTGATTCTCTTGATTTTTGTTTTGTTACTTTGGTTGAGTTTAGAAGTTGTAATTGAGAATATTATGCTAGGTTGCGCGGAAAGTTATTAGTCGGTTTTACGTGTGAGATCAATCTATTGACCTAGAATTGAATGAGGAATACATGAGGATTTGAGTTGGTCTTAAACGTCAATCCGTCTGATATAGGACTCACTGATAAGGTTAGGAATTCCGAGTGTAAGCTGAATATGGCGATAATGTAGAAAAGCAAGGATAATTGTGCTATTGGTAAGAGTGTAAAGGCTGATCCTAGGTGTTTGGAAGTCATTTGTGGAGAAGGCAAGGATGTTGTTGGGAACTGAGTTGACTTACTTTACTGATTAGGTGATTCTGTGATGGATTTTTTTGATGAAATGAGACATTACTGAGTTTTTTTTTTTGGAAATTGGAGTTTACCTGGCGGTAAAGAGGATGCTAGGTTCGGTTATTTTTGGTGTTGAAGTAGAGTTGGGAATTATGGAGTGAGGTGTTGTGAAGAAGGAGATCAATGGCGTAAAGTGTGGAGTAAGAGATAAGTTTTTGGACAAGTAGGCTGACTAGACGTAGTTTGTTATCCTAAAACCGGAACGTAAGAGTCTAAGAGATGGGACATGGGAACTGGTTAGGTGTTGAGCTAGGTATGAGGAGAGCTGTAGAAACATAGGATTATAAGTATTTAGGCCATGAGGATGAATGGTGTTCGACAAAGAACAATAATAAGGAGCCTGTAGCCCTGTAGGAGTTTTCCAGTTAAGCACTCTGGAAGACTTTTTTTTTTTTGTTTTTCCTGGGAACTGAGGGGACCGAATATTTTGATGCTTGTGTACGTCTAGTCAATGGGAAGCAGATATTGCATAGCTAGCTAAAACGTGTGATGCAAAGGTATATGGTGGAAATGAAGCACGCGAGAATTTGCCTCTCAAATGTGTGCTTGTATTAAAGTTTGGAGAGTAATTGTGCTGAGCTAAAAAATTAATTTCTGTGGGAGATGAGGCCAGATTGGTTTAGGCTTTGTTTGGATGGAACTCGAGGGGGAAAGGAAGGGAGGAAAACGGAAAATGAAATAAAGTGATCCATTTTCCCTAGATAGAAAGCGGTCCAATTGTCCAAAGGATTAAAAGGCTGACTAATCGCTAGTTTTCTTCTGAGTGAAAAGTGGTATTTTTACAGTACAGTCATGGTGTTATGGGTAATACGGCGATCAGAGATGAAAAAGAAATTAAATATACTGTTTGATGTATGGTTTTCAGTGCCCGACATCCTAGTTCTCTGATTCGACTTGATTTTTAAGGCAAGATTTGATATTCTAAACTCTAAACAATGCAAAGAGTGATGATGTCATCACTGGAAAACCAATTCCAAGCTACTCGTGTTTATTTGAGGACCATAATGTAGATTTCCCTAATAACCTCTGCTTCCTTAATCTATAACAAAACTAATACTTCGTATGATTCAATAAACGTATATGATTTAATAGTCAAGCTTGAAAGGTACAACAGTTTGTCATTCCTTGTATACAAATTAACTTCCATGTTTGTGTGTGTGTGTGTGCCTGGCGAGAGAACACACAACTTGATGATGATTCCTGCATCTCTTGGGATGCTTAGACGGTGTCATATTGTTCTTCAGATCTGCTTGTTATGCTGATAGCTTTCTTTTTATGGGCTTATATTAAACTCGGGACAGTTAAATTACACTGTTCTGTTTCACTTCCTTATTCTTCATACTGTCTGAGTTATTGCTGCTTGCTGTTTTACAAATTTTCACGGCTTCTGGTTGCAGTTATTAAAAGTAACAATCAACTGATTCAACACTCAAAATGTGTGGTTTACAAAGTCCTTATGAATCTACTATATTGATCTTGTTCACTGGTTGCATTTGCAGGCGCAGTTATCCTCTATGACATACATACTTGATGGGTTGAAGGATTTGTACAATCAGAAACTGAAGCCATTAGAGTTAGCTTATAATTTCCATGATTTTGCATCACCGTTGCTGGTAATGAGTCTGTAAATCCAGCTTTTTCTCTATTTTTGTATGTGCTGCTTATTAATGTTTCTCTCTTTCTAGGTTCTGATGTATTTTAAACTGGCATGTTGCTGTTAAGTCTGTATCATATAACCTGATTATTTCTGTTTCATTCTCTCGGGCAGGCAGACAGTGATTTTGGTGCAAAACCAATGGTCATGCTTCTCGGACAGTACTCTACCGGGAAAACCACATTCATTAAGCACTTGCTGAGAAGTAGTTATCCAGGTAGATATATGCTCCCCTGAACTGTTCTTGCATCCACTTCAATTGTTAAGTTTAAATATCCTTAACTTATCATCTGATCATTCTCATTCACTGGTTATAGGAGCACATGTTGGGCCAGAGCCAACGACAGATAGATTCATTGTTATTATGGTAACAAGGAAATGTATTACCTTTTAGTCTAGCTTGTCATGCTTTAATTTCACCTATCTTTTTATATACATAAAAAGCATCATTTTTTTGGGGTTAATTTGTGGTTCTTCTCTACAGTCTGGTCCAGATGAAAGACGTATTCCAGGAAACACAATTACAGTTCAAGCTGATATGCCATATAGCGGGCTTACAGGATTTGGGTCCGCCTTTCTATCAAAATTTGAGTGTGCCCAAATGCCACACCCGGTAAGTAGCCAGCACGTAAACCTTGAATAAACTTTAGATCTTCCAAGATTAATAGTTAGATGTGAACCTTGTTTTCTTGTTGCCTCTACTGTTTTGAAGCTCTTGGAGCACGTGACTCTCATTGATACCCCTGGAGTATTGTCTGGAGAGAAGCAACGGACAGATAGGAGTTATGACTTTACGGGGGTGACATCTTGGTTTGCTTCCAAGTGTGACCTTATCTTACTTCTTTTTGATCCCTATAAACTTGATATCAGTGATGAATTCAAGCGTGTGATCTCATCTCTTCAAGGTCATGATGATAAGATACGTGTTATTTTAAACAAGGCAGATCAGGTGGACACTCAGCAGGTAATTAACATGCTCACATCTGCAGTGCTTTCAAACATGATACTTTCTCCAAAAACTCTTCAGATAGACAACTTGCTAATTCTTACGGTTTATGTTCTCTTTCCTTCTTTTCCTCTTTTCTTTTCTTACTAATCCCGTTTATATAACAGTTGATGAGGGTCTATGGCGCCTTAATGTGGTCATTAGGAAAGGTTTTAAATACTCCTGAGGTTACTCGGGTTTATATCGGGTAAGGTTCTTTTAATTAAGCTTATTAAGCGTAAAACCTTGTGTACTTCGCTGAAAGCTTTTGGTGGTTCTGTTGTGAGGTGTAGTGACTTGAACATACGTTTCTTATTCTACTGGAGACAAAGCCTCATTGTTCATTGATTTGGATTATGATGGAATAAAGTAAAATGGCTCACAAAACTAGTCGCGCTTTTATTATGGTGAAGTAACAGCAATTCTACTTTTCATTATGGGTCATCCAGAAGTAGTCTCTTTGTGCTGTTGAAACCTGTGATTACATAATGGTAGTTTGGATCCTGCAAAAATGTGTCCCTGAGTCCATGATTTGGAGATTTCAAGGATCTGACACTCGAATCCCTACCTATATCAGATCCTTGTACCGAATTCGAGCATCACATGTTAAATAGTCGTAAGACTGTACACCCAATAATCTTGTCCCACCAGTTACGAGTGAACTTAAGGCATTTGGGTTATATTATTGTTGTTGGTGGTGACTGAAATGTATTTTAATATGCAGCTCATTCAATGATGTGCCTCTAAATGAAACTGCTGCTGCTAATCCATTGGGACAGGACCTTTTCATAAAAGAACAGAACGATCTCATAGCTGATCTTAAAGACATCCCAAAGAATGCTTGTAATCGACGAGTAAGTTTAAAGTTTTATGACTCACTAAGAATGATCCAACCAACAGTGCTGGTGCACGCTTGTTTAGGCTGTGATATGTTTATGGTTTCTAAGTTAAAACTTGCAGGCTTGTAGCAGAAATGGTAGTCACCAAGTATGTTTTTGCAAAGAGCAAGTCTCACATTGTTGTTTGTTCTTTTCAGGTTAATGAATTTGTGAAGCGCGCTCGAGCAGCAAAAGTCCATGCCCTCATTATTGGTCATCTGAAGAAGGAGATGCCTCTTTTGATTGGCAAGGCCAAGGCCCAAGAAACTCTTATTAAAAATTTGGATGTTGAATTCAGAAAGGTTTTGTGCTAATCCCTATACTTACTTCAGTTTGATGTTGTATTGTTTGTTTTCTAGTTATTATTCTTGTCAACCTTCTGGATAGAGTTTGACCAAATTTCTTATTGATACAGGTGCAAAGAGAATTCCACTTACCAGCAGGTGATTTTCCCGATGTTGAGAGCTTCAGGGAGGTTCTCATGGATTATAATATTGACGATTTTGAGAAACTGAAACCAAAACTGATCCAAACTGTTGATGACATGCTAAGCAAAGACATCCCCGAGCTTCTCAAGAATTTTGGAGGCAACAATTAAATGTGTGTGAAATGAAGAATCTGCAAGGCGCCATTTCCCCTCGTACCTTGAAGGTTGGCGTACACTTGGAAGAAATAAAGCAAGAGCAAAATTACAATCTAAAGTGTCTTTGTGAACTGACAAAAAGATGAAATGGGAAAATGACTGAAAACTGTTTTTCATCTAATCTGATAAACTTAATCATTTAACAAAGTCGGTGGTTTTTTTCTCATCTATCAATGCTATGAAGTTTGTAAAGGTGCTTGTGTGGATTAATGGTATGCGCAATTGTTGATTTAAGATATTTATTGATCAGCATGTTTGCTGTATCACCTGCTCATTGTTGAGGAATAAAAAAATGGGTTTTTTTTTTTAATTATTGGTGCTTCCTGTTTTATGCAAAAGAAACGATTACCTAAGGACGATATTCGTATTCTTCAGCCCCTTCCTTGCAATGAAAAACTTAATGTGCAGTATGCATTTAAAGGAATACTAGGTGGCTAGACCATGATACAGAGCAATGTGCTGCACGGGCGAATATGTAATGTGACTGATGGGAGCAAGGTGTATCTTTTTGAAAATCAATGGCCAGTATGATCTTTTGATGTGTCTGCAGACTGCAGGCTCTGCAACAAGCTGACAGCCATTATGTGCAAGATGCAACTCTCCCTAAATTATATTTGCAGGAGTTACAGGTACACTGTTTGTTCTTTCCTGATACATTGCAGTACTCTTTTTATTGCGCCTTCCATTCCATTAGGTAGTTTACATTTGCTTCTGAAAGTTTTAGGAGTAATAAATGCACATGGGTTGATAATATCTTTTGCAATTCAGTTAATGTAACACCCTTGTGATTAATGTGGAACCCATTTGCCCCATGGGTAGGTCAAGTGCAGAATTGTCTTTTTAGTGAACAAAACTTGCTTACAACCGAAATGTAAACAGTCTATTTGAATATCTTAAAAAGGAAAACGTAAAATACTTGTTCGAATAGACGGAGTGGTCCTCTACCTTGCAAGGCGACGAGATTCTGTTGCATAAGCTACTAGGAGTACTACCTAGTGCCTCTTCTTCTTTTCACTAATTGTCTCGATACAAGTTGAGGGAAGAGGAGAGAAGAGGGAAAGGAAGGAAGGGTAAAGAGACGGAAGTATTTTCCTTCCAAATCTTATTTATGTTGGAAGGATTCTAATTGGATTTGTAGGAGGGAAAGTGAGTACTCCCCTCCACTTCCTTCCAACCCAAGCAAGAGAAATTACATTCCTTCTTTTCCCTCCCCACATTTTCCTCCATCCAAACATAGCCTAAGCTAATAATCTGGTTAATTCTTTGTTTGGATGGAAGGATTTTAAGGAAGTGATTGGAAAGGGGGTAATTTTCCTTGTATGGAATTTTGGATAATAAATTGGCTGGGTCGCAAAATAGAGGGGCATAAAATTTTTCCGCCATAGTAAAGATTTGAAAAGAATACATCATACACCCATCCTCTTCTCTCCCCGGCCTGTCCTAAATTTGCATAAAAAAAGATGTTGCCGAGTGTGAGACATGTTTAAGTTATGGGTGATGTATATAATCAAATTAATCATTGGGGTTATGCAACATAGGTTCAAATTTCCCCTACTTTGGATCAAACAATAAATAATGAAAAAATAAATATAAAATAATGTCTGGGATGCATCCTTTTATCATAATCCTGCATGAACGGCTCTATACTTGTATCTCTTTGCTGCGTAAAGGAAACCACAGAAGTTCATAATACTAAGCACAGTGAGAATCCAGTAAAGGTAGTCAAACCGACCAGTGTTGATGTTCTGTGATAACCATGAAATGCGCCTTTTCTCACTATCTTCGGTGATAGAAGTAATAATATTATTTAATATTGTCGCAGCAAAGCAACCCATTCCCCCAGCAACAGCTGCATAAGCAGATCCAATGCTTCTCATGGCATCAGGTGCTTCCTCATATAAGAACTCTAGCAATCCCACGATGCAGAACACCTCTGCTATCCCGATCAGGCAGTATTGGATTAGCAGCCAAAATGCACTTAGATCTGGCATTGGGCTCAGAAAGCTTGCCTCATACCCATGACTTATGGCGTAGTTTCTCCTGAATCTCTCAAAAACCCCTGCCCATGCCACTGAGAGTATAGAAATGGCCAACCCAATGCCTACCCTTTGAAGCTGAGAGGCTCCATGTGGGTGTCCTGTGATCCGTCGTGAAATAGGGACAAAGATGTAGTAGTAGAGGGAGAGAACAAGGAAGATGCTGAGGGCGGGAAAGACGGGCATGCAGGTTACTGGAACTTTGAGGCGACCCATGTGTGTATTCATGGTGTAAGCTTGTTGGACTGATAAAGTTAGGAACTCTGTTAAAACGAGACTCAGCATAATGGTGCAAGCAGGTATTGGTAAGAGTTTTATTAGGATTTTGACTTCTTCTACTTGGGTTACTGTGCATAGCCTCCAAGGGCTTGGATCCATCTCATCTTCCTTGAGCTGTAGAGCTGCTTTGTCCAAACATCTGCACCCACAGTAAATAAGAACAACATCAATACTTCAATGCTTTAGGCCAGTTTCAGGACAGGTTATTTAGGTCAGTTTCAGGACGGGCTGTTATTGGTTTGAGTCATGTCGGGTGCACCATAATCGGGTTACTTCGGATACGGGTCAGTTCTGGTTGTTTTCTGATTATTGGTTATAAGTCGGGTCAAGCGCATCATTTGGATTGTTCCACATTTTCCGTGCCAAGTTTACTATAAGTTGGGTTTACTTCGAGGCGTTCTTCTCGGATTGGAGTCGGGTCAATTTTTGTTGGAAACACAGAATCTATTACCAGGTGACTCAAAAGTAAGAATATCATCGACAATTGTGTCATCAAACTCTTAATAATATTTGATGTCCTGACAATTTAATGTGTCGAAGTGCTTACTACATAATCTCTAAAGCCAAATTTAGAGAAGTTTTTGCTCCCCGACTGCTTAGGCTTGTCATGTTTGGTTGCTTAACTTAATTATAGTAGTACTATAGGAGTAATATATTTGAGCATATCTACCATGTACCCTATTCGTCATTCAAGAGCCTTTTACCTGAAATCGTCAGTGTGAGCAATCTTGGCACTTCCTTTAATGGCAGATTTTTTTCCTGGCAGCTCATATAAACCAATCAGCTCACTGCTAGTGAAAGAAGCATTTCTTTTGCGGAAGGCTGCAATCAGAACTTGGGCAATACGCGTTAACGGGCTTCCCCCAGGCAGTCTATGCCGGTAGATTGGAGTGCCGATAAAGAATAGTGCATTAGAAATGGCCATGCCTATGGCTAATGATCCAAATGCAGCAGCCCAGCCATGTTGCATTTGGATATAGACGATGATGGTGAATGCCACAATAGCTCCAAGGGTAACAGCCAGATAAAATACATTGAAGAACTTGTCTAGGTGATCCTTATAGTCTTTACTCCTTTCATCAAATTGATCAGCCCCAAAAGAGGAGACGCAAGGCCTTATGCCCGCGGCTCCAAACCCCGTTATGTAGAGAAAAGTGTAGAGGTAAGCCATCTGCCATGTCTTTGCAGGTTCACAGTTCCCCAGGAGGAGTGAAAATTGGTCGCATTCATCTTGATTTGGCACCAATGACTTGATTGTTGCACAAAGGGTTATCCCTGTCAAACCCTTTTCAATGCAGACAAGGTATTAATAAAGGTGCCTATTCATCATCTACTTCCTATGTCTTATCCATTTTGTTTACGTTTCAGTTTGTATCGGTCTTTATACCAACATATGCAAATAGGAAAAGGGTCTTTATGATTGGTATGTTAGAGTGTAACAATGCGAAGTCTGCCAGACATATGGGTCCAACTCACAAATAAATTGGGGTGAAATAATCTCTATTTTAACACAACTGCCTCACTTAAATATAATAGTTGAGATGGTTGACAAAAGAATGTGTAAACTACATTATGTTAGGTTCATATTTATTAAAGGGAGAGAGATGGGTTGGTTAGTTACCATTAGATAGATGGTTGTGAATATGGCAATGGTCCAGTATCGACCAAGGTAAGCATCAGCCAGAAAACCGCCGAGGACAGAGGATGCTTGTGATATTCCTAGGAAATTATTAACAGCATTGGCTGAACTTGAGAACGGCCTATGCATAACATAGAACATAAAAGCCACCATATTCACTGAAAGACCAAAATATGCCATTCTTTCTGCCATCTCATTCCCTGTAAGACCACCAGAAACACACAAAATACTCCATTTAAATTATTTTGTGAACAGCAATACATAACAAAATTACGCTAGTGCCTTAATTTCCCTTGTGGCGGGTAAGAGGGTTGGATGGACACAACCTTACACTCTGTCAAAATCACACATGTTCAGTATGAAAATGATATGACACTGGCATGTCGTGATAGAGCATAGTCTAATTACTCTATTTACTTTATTCTGTCATTTTCTGAGGAGAAGAATAGTGATGATAGATCGCATCAACCATTGTACATAAGAAACACATTTTTTAGTAAATAATTTTTGCTTTTTAAGAGTATAGTAGATCGTTGGTCTCATTATATGGGATTGAATTATTGCATACCAACAAAAGATCATGACACGAGCCAATCATATCATATATGCTCTTCTACTTTTGATATATAATGAAATACATGATGCTGAAGGGAAAAAAGAAGTACCAAAGATGAAAAAAGCCGCAACCCAGCCGCCAGTCTTAGCAATATCATGTTCAGACATAGACTTCCTGTGTATATTAACAGGAGTACTCCCCACTGTATAACCGCCTCCAATAGCCCTCCTTCTATCATCTGACTCCATAAAATACAACCCCAACTTCTTCCTCCTCGACGAATGAAAACTGTTATTCTCCGAACCCATGAATCGAGCTGGTGTTCCAAGACCCTCGACTTCCGGTGACCTGATTTCTGTACTACCCATGCTTAGTTGCTTACTGTTCTGGTCTTACTGTTCCCTGGTTTTTAGTCACTTGCTAAGTTTATTATAGGTTATTAAAATCATAGTGAAATGATTATTTAGAGTATGGTCAAGTTTGGAGTAGATAGTTGGAATAAAATTAGCATTAATGTTTAGAAATATAGAGCTGTTAGAAGATGGTAGATGTAGACAATGCAAGTTTACTGGACGTCTCTGAGTTAACATATTAATTCCATGTCACTACTGAAGTACAGGCATTGATTGATAATTAATATTATTGGCTGAAAAGTTGGTTGGTTATTCCACCATTTTGAGAGTAATGGTTGTTTGTTTTTTTATACTCCATAGTAATGTTTTTTGGAAGAATTAGTCTTGTCTAAGGCGGTTTTACACATTTATTATAAGAACCACCTGTTATATACCTAAATAACCTCACAAAACTTTTTTATTAACTGTCCCTTGCAAGGTTATTCTGGTATTTAATAGACGGTTTTACACGGGTTTTACAATAGTTTTGTGGAAAACCGCGTCATATGAGTATTTGTGTATGTGAACTAGACATCATTGAGGCACTGAAAATTATGCAAAAGTAGAAAACTAAATGTCAACAATAATGTCTATGTGGTTTAGTGGCTGTAGACTATGTTGGAGCAGAAGTCCTTGCTTAGGACAGTCACTATCCGTCTTAAGCTTAAGACGGATAGTGACCCTCTCACACAAATGCAAATGGGAGGCAAGTGGGTATATCCATTTCCCACCCACTTGCATTTGTGTAAGAGACCACTATTCGTTTAAGTTTAAGACGGATAGTGGCCGTCTTAAATGAGATTTTTTTATGTTGGAGTAAGAGAAGTCAAATGCATGCAGTTACTTACTCCCTCTTTTCCAATCGATAGTTATCTTTAGTTTTTTATATTGCTGAGAGACATAGATAACTATTAGCTGGGACAGAGGGAGTAAATTAACAGTAACTTGAAGAAAATTGAGTAGTTTGTAGGGTGGTGAACAGAGTGAGGGGCAGCCCTCGTTTCGTAGTAAATGGAATTACCTGTAATGAAAAACACAAGTGAATAAGGAAATTGATTGCACCATGGTCAGTTATACTAGAGCATTTATCGGAGAGCATTTAGGCTGAGCTTTGTGTCTGTCACATTTATGAACCCAACTGCACCAGCATGTGTGGAAATCAACAGGATCTTGTTTGCATTTCAACATAATCCCAATCTTTTTCAAACTACACCCTTTTCTTTCCTTCTACTGGTCATTCATTTGTTACCCTGAATGAACTCGGTACGAGTTTAAATTTTCTCCATTTCCTTGCTCCTATACGTTGTAGCGCAATTGTATCTTGTTCTTGTATGTTGTGATGTGATGCGAAGAAACTAGTACGATAAAATTACGATTCAAGTAATTTTACTCGTAAAATTGAATTGATTTGAAGCGATTTTAGAAGTATATATGTATGCATGTCTTGTTGTTTCACTAGTTTGTTGAAGCAGGATCATTTTGCATTTGTACTTGATAGTTTACATGAGGGCGGCAATATACATGTATACATGTACTTGCTCATTTTGTCAAATTTCATTCATACCACGTTTACAGAAAAAGTCTGACATGATCAACCTACTCCCATTCTTACCTTCATACTTTTTACCTCTTTGGCCACCTTGCTCATTCCCTAGAAATAAGTTATGGTAACAATAAGAACACGGGGTAAAATGTGACCGATTTAAGATAAAAGTGTAAACATTTTTGGATAAAAGGTTACTTTTGACAGTAAAATGGTTACATTTTGTAGTTAAAACGACATTTGGGCCGTCTCTAGCTTGAGACGAACAGTGTCCGTTTTCAATGAGAATTGGTGATTTGGTAAAAGGTGAATTGATGATAACAAGTTGACAATGACCAACACAAAGGAAAAAAAAAAGGTAACTTCGACATCCTGGTTTTGGTAGAGTCGTAAAAGAATGAAAAATCCGATTGTCATTACCTAAATTGGGGTGTAAATTTCTCCTTTCTCTTTTGTTCCATCTAATAAATTAGCACTAAAGTTGAAAATGTAAACACAAATAAATTATCAATTCCATTTTTTAATCGGTATAATAAACACAAAAAATGAAAACCGTAAGAGTCAACTTGAAAATGTAATAGCCCATAAAAAAAAAAGACGGCAATGTTTAGCACACTTCCACACCTATTAGTCTACACAACAACAAAAATTTTACTTGTTTATATGCCTGATAAAACTGAGCTCCTTATGAACAGGTCAAACCGAAAATGTCTTAGTTTAATGCATAAGATAGAGGTATTGTGGACAGTAGGTTTTAGGTTCGAATTCCCCCTCTTTTCTATTGTAATGCGACTAAATGCGCGTTTCGTTAGACAAACAAAAAAGTGACCATGTCAAAACTCAATCCATCCAAAAAATACGGTGAAAAGTCTACCATATCCAAATAACCAAACCAAAGTTGGCATAACCCAAACCAATCTCACATAAACAACAAATTATCGAAGCTTTTGCGGAGAGGTTTGGAGTGGCTACGGTAACTAGAGCTGAAATTATGGCATTGCCATGGGGTTTGATGATGGGCTTGGAGCTTGGTATAACCCAACTAATTATTTAGACGAATTCCAAAGCGGTTAGAACTTAGAACATTGATGGAGAAGGAGCTGGATAATCCATGGAGGGTGGAAATGCATCACATTTACCATGAAACTAACGCGTGTGCAGATTGGTTAGCAAACTAAGGGGTGTCTCAAAGTCAGCAGTTGGTTTCATATGACTATGATACGGTCCCTGACCGGCTGTTCTAGTTAATGGAGAATGATGTGGGAGGGGTCTCTTGGCTGCGAGTGGTCCCTTTCTACTCGTCCTAGGCTTTTTTGTTTTGGTAGCGTAGGTGTTTGATTGTTTTGGTTGTTGTTTGTTCTTTTTCAATAACTCTGTAGTTTCGGGTTTTTCCATACTTCTTCCCACCAAAAAAATAAAAATAAAAATAAAAATAAAATAAAAATAAAAATAAAAAAATTCCAAGTTATAATCCAACTGAATCTGACCCGATCTGCACTCAAAATAAACTCGATATCCTGTTATCCACTTAACCAAAAACCCGACTCGAAACAACCCGACCCAAACCCAATCAGATAACCATTTCTCATAAACTATCCGTCAACTTGCGTTGCCTTCTTCCCCAAGCATAAGCAGCTGCAAAACCACCATACAATCTTACATCCTTCCACAATTAATTATTTCCCCCAATTTCTTTCCCCTAAATCCCTAATCTCAGAAACTTCAAAAATGTCGCTAACTAGGGTTTTGGGAAGATCATCGTTAACCGCAATCAAACGGTGTCGTAACCTTATCTCTCCGCCGCCATTTCACCATCAACAACAACTCAATGTTGTTTCTCGTAGTTTTCATTGTCTCTCTAACTTCTCTCACAAGGTACTTCACACTTCTTCTTCTTGTTATTTTATCATTCTAATATCTGCATTTTTCTAGGGTTTTAGCATTTTTTCTAGGGTCTTAGGATTTTTCAATACTTTGTTATTGCTCATGATTGTCGATTTGTTAACGAATTAGTGTTGTTAATGTTATTTGGATGATGAATTGATGATTTTGGTATGCCGTAATTGTCGATTGGGTATTCTCTTGATTTCTAGGGTTTTAGTAGGGTTTTACAGAATTTCAGCTTTTTCTTCAAGTTTGCTGATAAATTTATGCAGTTTTAGCTTTAGTTGTTGATTGGTAAGTTTCCGAGACGAGTCCATGTTTATTTTGCGGTCGAATTTGCGAGCTTTGTGAGGTTATTCTCTTAATCTGATGCCATTTTGGTATATTTTGCACTGATTCCCTGGCCAGTATTCGAATCCCTCCTATTGAAAAGGAGTAACGGTGCTTAGATGCATTGCAACATTTCCACTGGATTAAAAAAAGTCGTTACTCGCTTGTAATTGGTCCTTTGTTGAAAGCGATTCTTCAGGAATAAGAACTCTAAAGGGTTAGAAGAGGCATTTTTGTGTGGTTTGTTGTAACTTAAGCCAAAAGAGGTAAGTTTGTATGACTCTTTTGAGAATTGACGGAATTAATGGTGGTACAATTATGTCAAAGGTTGTTGTACTTGTATCCAATAATTTAAGGTGTGGTAAAATTGACTTTCGGCTTTAAGTCATTCTCTATGATGAATTGATGACAGCTGGATCTCTGCCTTGTATCAAGTGCTATTGCTACGTGATTGGTTGATTCTTATGTGTTCTTGTCGCAGAAGCTGTAAGGGATTTAGATTGAATTGTTAATTCAGGGGATTTGGTTGTAGGATAATACTTCTATGCTAAATTTCTCCCGGAAATGCGTTCTCTAATCCCAAATACATATGTTTCAATTTTGGTCAGGCACCTTCGTTTCATAGTAGGTTACAGTGTCATGCTACTTTGTGTCGTTGTGGAATGTCAACATCTGCACCTCATGAGCAAGAGAATGTAACTAAAGGGGGTGCTGCGAACCGAGCAGATGAGACTGATTCTTCAGAATCTCCGCAGGAAACAGGTTCTATTTCAGATTGAGAACCTACATCTCAGTTTGTCAGAACTCAGAAACCAGAGTCAAGGCACTTAAACAACCGTATTTTTTTTTCAGCTTCTGAAGTATCCCTCGATGACCTTTCTAGAGAGGAGCTGGTGAAAGTCTTTCTCGAGAAGAAAGAAGTCCTCCAGAAGAAGGAAAAAGAGTTTAGTGAATGGAAAGACAAATTTCTTCGTAGTTATGCTGAAATAGAGAACGTCATGGAACGAACACGGCGTGATGCAGAGAACTCGAAGAAGTTTGCTGTGCAGGTTTGTGTCTTCTGATTGTTTTTGGACTTCTGCTTCTATGAAGCGCATTGAATGTTGGCCCTCTTGATAGCTATTTGAAAATTGTTTATCTCTAATCTGTGGTACAGAGCTTTGCCAAGAGTTTACTAGATGTTGCTGACAATCTATCAAGAGCTTCTTCAGTGACCAAAGAAAGTTTCAGCAAACTTGACGTTTCGGGGGATACAGTTGGAGCAGTGCCAGTTTTGAAAACTCTGTGGGAAGGTGTTGAGATGACTGAGAAGCAGCTTTCTGAGGTGATCTAATTTTAGTTAAAAAATATTAATTTTGTTTATTATTGTGAATCGTTGATTGGATTTATTGCCACCTTATCCCACCTTTTATGAATTAAGCTTGATGTTTTGAGAAGAACTAAGCCCTAGTGGGCGACGTTGCGTGTTAGCTTTTCAACAGTTGACCTATCTCTTTCAATCTTCCATTAATCACGTTAGTTCTGGGCGTGTGGCTGAACTTCTTACTCTTTTTCTCCATTTAAGCGTCTCCTGTCGTGTACTTCTCTTTGTTTGCACAGAAAAAAGGAAGACAACTATGTACTAACCTAATTATTCTGCAGAGTTTTCTACAGTTCTTTTTTTATGCTTTGATGTTAAAATTGCACTATACACTCCCTTGTTTGACTTTGTTCTTCCCGTATTTAAAAACTGTGCCACATTTGGAAATAACAAATTGGTGTGAGGGAAGTATGGTTAAGAGGTCTGTTAAAAAAACTTGCAGAACTAAGATGCCAGTGACATATGATTTCATCATGGTGACACTGTTTGTTCCTTCAGGTTTTCAGGAAATCTGGTATTGAAAAAGTTGATCCTACCAATGAGCAATTCGATCCAAACTGCCATAATGCCGTGTTTCAAGTACCTGACAGTTCTAAGCCGCCGGGTACTGTTGCTGTTGTTCTTAAGGTAATGTTCAGTGTTCTGACATTCTAAAACTTATTTCTATTGGCTATAAATATTAATGGCTTCTGAGTTCTGACTACTGTCAGCTGTTGTTCCAATGTTATGAAGTGTAGGTTCTACAAACCTGAGTATCAATGAGTCACATGAGTCCAATAATATTCCCATCTGGGCGTTCTTGAGTTGTACTACGTATAACGAGTCAGCTATTCACCTAATTAATTCTGCTCAGCAACATTGTAATTTACCTCAGTTCAACAAACTTCAGTAGAAAAGGACGGGGTCATCCTCTTCCACATTTATAGCCATGACTTCTTCACAAACTACTCCATATTATTTTAGCCTTGGAATATGCATTTATTAGAATATTTAATTTGGAATTTGATCAAGTAGTTCTCGAGTGATCATACTATTCTACTATACTTATAGCTTGTATCCTCAATGTTGAAACAAGGATGCCTAATCCATGTGTGCGTCGCATGTGGTTCGCGATATGCTCTTAATAGAGTGTCTAATATGTTTTTCTTAAGCAAGCGCCATAGTATAATATCCTCAAGCTGATTAAGCAATTCACGAGGGTTTGATGAAATCTGGTAACCCAAGTTGAAACCACTTTTGGTTCACCTGCTAATCTGTGATTTTTATCTTGCAACTTTTGTTGTAGGCAATTGGCAGTTGTTGCCAATTATTGAAATTTTGACTGTAGCTTTCGGACATACTATCTGTGAACTACTGCATGTACAAATGATGTATGGAGTGGTAGTATGGTTAAAGTAGGACTGTAGGAGTTGCTTTTCATTACTGTGTTGACTTTCCCCTCTCTTTTCCCTTGCTCGAGTCATCTGTAATTTCCAAAGCTTATGTTTCAACTTTAACTTCAGTGATTCACTATATCCTTTGTTCGGAACACGCTCTACAGTTAGTGCATAAATAGACTTGAGGGCCAATAGTTAGTACTGATCAGAAATTAAATGCTCAGATGAGGGCCTGATAACTTTGAAGTAACATCGTCTTTGGTGTACATGCAGGCGGGTTATACGCTTCACGACAGAATCATCCGACCAGCTGAAGTTGGCGTTACAGTTGCATTGGAAAATACTGAGGCCAGCTCTTGAACCCAAGATGAAGAATTTTTCCCCTATTTGTGATTATTCAACATGACCCCTTTTTCCAATACTAGATTCTAGCTTTTGGGCAGTTATAGTCGTGACATATAAATGTGTTTTTCATAAACGAGTGTCCAATAATGTCTAGACTGGTTCATATTGGTTACTAAAAGGCATGTTAGCCTGAAAGATCATGAGCTGGGCCGTTTGCTTATCATTAAGATACATATAAATTTTGTCGAAAAACACTGAGCTGATTAGTTTCAGATTTTTATGGTATTCAAACTATTACAGAATTACCTCTGAAGCTTGTGATGTCTTTATCTTGTAACACGAAACTTTTCTTTACCCATCATCGATGGACTGGATGAAATGTCGCTGTTGCGCATTGTGCGCAGTTTTTCCTCGTCTTTTTGGTGAGATAGATAATCTTTGAACATCATATTGTAATCGGAGCTGTATAGCAAGTCATTGGGGTCGATTATGGGAACTGTATTGAGGGGAATTCACAATTCAGGCTATATTAGAGTGAATATCATCCTTGGAGATGTGTTGGAGTTTGAGTAAGCTTATCTTTTGATCGGTTGGTGACAGGTTGTATCGTGTTCAGCCGTTCAGGTATAAAACATTATCGCGGTTTTTTCCAAGTTGGGTTGAATAATACAGTATCATCTATTTTGTTTTCAAGTTCCGCTATTCTCGGTGAATGTCAGTGTGAAACTGACCTGTTATTTCACTACGGAATACGAGTCACCTCGCCGACTTGGGGTTCAGACTCAAGCTAGTAAAGATAACTTGGCTATTTACCCTGCTACTTCGTTTATCATATTGGATTTCAACGGCCTTAAATTGGCCGTCAGTAGGTAGATTATACATCTGATGTAGGGCCCGTTAGAATCACGTAGGAGTGTAGGACCTTCCAAGTTTAAACACCTGAAGCCAATTTCAAAGCCATTAAACTAGACCGGTTAAAAATGACCCGATTTTATGACTTTTTTATTCCACTTAATCGTGGATTCGTGGGTTTCTATACTAGGTGTTGTGCCTCTTGCTTCAGAAGTGATTCATGTTTAAACTTTGGCATATACCCTCTATAACCGAGATTTTAGGAAATGTTTTTGTACGACAATTTGGTGGGCTAGAATAACCCAACTCGTACTCAACTCTCATCCGAATAGAGGACATAGAATTTAACACACAAGACGAATTGACGCGACCCTAGCCACAGCCAAACCAACTGTTATTATTATATGTACTTACTAGAGAGCAGTACTCCGTCTCCAAATAATAACTTAATATAATAATATACCAAAAAATGACTCAAGCTTGAAATTGTTCCGACATAAACTAACCCGACACGTATCTAACCCGGCTGACCCAATCCGACACCGTTTGTTCTCCCTCCCATAATCCCTAGTGCCACTCTCACCATATTTCAACCTCCAGAACCTTCTTCATCCTTTCTCAATCAATTTTCCCCCAATTTCTTCACCCCTCAAAAACCCTAAATCACAGAAAATTCAATAATGTCTTTAACTAGGGTTTTCGGAAGATCGTCGTTGGCGGCGGTTGCACGGTGCCGCAGCCTCATCTCTCCGCCGCCACTCCACCACCTCAACAACCACCACCATTTCATCTCTAACTACTCCCACAAGGTATTTTGTTTCCCCTCTTCTTTCTCTGATTAATTATTTCTAATTTCTGCATTTTCTAGGGTTATACCATTTCAATTACTGTTTCTGTATTATCAAATGAACAAGTTCTTAATTTTATGTAAGTTGCGAATTGTTAATTCTGAATTGAGAATTGAGAATTTTTGAATGTCGTAGTTGCGGATTGCTTATTGTTCTCATTTTTAGGGTTTAAGTAGGGTTTTACAATTTTCGCGATATTTTCATTCCTATTGCTGGTAAATCAATGCAGTTTGAGCTCTATTTTTTAATTTTTAAGTTTTGGAGACTAATATTTGCAATTTTTAGCTTTATTTGTTGAATTTGTAGTGTGTTTCGCTATTGTTCATCTGTTAATAAAGATGCATTTTTGTTTTGCGTTTGTTTTGTTATTGGATTAAGGTAGTTTTCGAAGCTTCGAGGTTCGGAGTAGTTGTTTAACTCTGATTGAAATGTGAATTATTTTATGAGATTATGTATGAGAGCTTGCATTGGAGGTTTTGTTTGGCTGAGGAAATGGCCCTTAGTCGTGCTATTGTTAATAAGAGTCATTTTGATGTGTTTTAGTGTAATTCAAGCCAAAAGAACAACGTTTATTTGGCTCTATAACAGTATCAGTAAATCAGTGATGCGCTAGTGTTGTTTAAGACCGTCTTAAGCTTACAGTATAATCATTATAGTTTATCATTAAATGAACCATATAGCATTGAACTTGATGTCTTTAGCTTAAAACGGTCTCCAATGGGATTTTGTAACCAGTAATTGAATGGATCAGCAGCAACATGACTACGTCAAAAATTGATCCATCAAATGATTTAACGTGCTGTAATATTTCTGGGTTTACTCTATTATGAAGAATTGATAGCAGCTGGATATCTGCCTTATTCGAGTGCTACTGCTATGTGATCAATCGATTCTTATGAGCTCTTGTTGCTGTAGCTATTAGAGAATTTGAGTTTATTGTTAGTTGTGGGGTTTGGTTAATAAGATAATATGTCTTAACAACATGCTGAAATTGTCCTAAGCGACTCAAGATATGTACACATCCCCTATTCTTAAATTCATACGTTATCATTTCTGTATACAGGCCTTGTTTTTCCATAGTGGGTTACAGTGGCCTGCTAGTTTCTCTCGTTTTGGAATGTCGACATCTGCGCCTCATGAAAACAAGCAGGAAAATAAAGGGGATGCTGCCAACCAAGCAGATGAGACTGCTTCTGCAGAATCTTCCAAGGAAACTACACGAGAAGCAGGTTCTGCTCCAGATTCAGAGCCTACATCTCAGTCCGGCAAAAGGAAACGAGGCGCTAAAAGAACTGCATTTTCTGATTCAGATTCAGATTCTGATGAAGACCTTGATGACCTGTCTAGAGAGGAGCTTGTGAAGGTTCTGTTCGAGAAGGAAGAACTCCTTCAGAAGAAGGAAAAAGAGTTTGGTGAATGGAAAGATAAATTTCTCCGTAGTTATGCTGAAATAGAGAATGTTATGGAGCGAACACGGCGTGATGCAGAGAATTCAAAGAAGTTTGCTGTGCAGGTTTGTGTCTTCGGATTGTTTTGGAGTTAGTTCTCGGCAGTGCTTTGTATGAAATGTTGTTCCTCATGACAGCTATTTTTAATTTGTTTGCCTCCAAACTGTGTACCTGCAGAGCTTTGCCAAGAGTTTACTAGATGTTGCTGACAATCTGTCAAGAGCTTCTTCAGTTACCAAAGAAAGTTTTAGCAAAATTGATGTTTCAGGGGATACAATTGGTGCCGTCCCAGTTCTAAAAACGTTGTTGGAAGGTGTTGAGATGACTGAGAAGCAACTTTCAGAGGTAATCAAATTTTAGGTCAATATGATTCATTTTTTAAATTGTTGTGAATGTTCCATTGGAATTTCTTTCCTCTCTCAGTTTTATAATATGTACCCTTCGACCTTCCTGCAACTTTTATGGGTTAGATGAATTGAGAAGAACCGAGCATTTGTGTCCTTCGAAGAGTTTTGAGTAAGCGTTTGACTAATCGACCTCTCTTTTCTATTAATATCCTTCATTTTAGTACCAATTGCATGAGGACGACAATTTTACTCCTTTTCTCCATTTTAGTCTTCCTGTGGTGTGTTTGCCTGTTTGCACTTGAAAAAAAAGGTGGCGGTGTTGCCAGTGTATGTTACATTCTTATTCTTTACTTAGTTCGTTTTAATTTATGCACTTGCTGTGTAATTGCATTATATAATTTGTAGGTCTCATAAAAAGGTGCATAACTCAGATGCTACTGATATGTGATTTCTTCATAACAACGTTTGTTCTTTCAGGTATTCAGGAAATCTGGTATTGAAAAAATTGATCCCACCGATGAAAAATTTGATCCAAACCTGCATAATGCCGTATTTCAAGTGCCTGACAGTTCTAAGCCTCTGGGTACTATTGCTGTTGTTCTCAAGGTAATGTTTACTGTTCTGACCTAGTGACATCGGAAACTTGTTACTAGTGACTTCTGAAACTTTTTACTATCAGCTATCACTGGTGCCAGACTACTGTCGACTGATCCCTCTATGTTATGATCAGTTGGTTCAACAAATATCTTATAATATCATCAGGTTATATGTTGACATGAGTCCCATAAGATTGTCTTATAATATCATCAGGTTTTAACCTAAAATTTTCAGTTCAGTTCAGTATCATTGTAGTTTACCTTACCTCTATCCAACAAATTTCAGTTAAAAAGAACGTGTAATCTGCATCCACATTATAGCATCATTGTAGTTTTGACATCTGCTTTTATTAGGATCATAAAAATAATGGGACTATTTGGCATTTGCAAACAGTTGTAAATAGCACGCGTCTCCTCATTTTAATGCTCAAATTAAGGCCTGTTAACTTTAAGATAACATGATTGTATTTGGTGTACTTGCAGCCGGGTTACATGCTCCACGATAGAATCATCCGACCAGCTGAAGTTGGTGTTACTGTTGCATTGGAAGATAAGGAGGCCGACTCTTGAAGCCGGGTTACATTTTTCTCTGTCCCACAATAAAGTGGGACGGTGATCTCAACTCGAATTTCACCCCCTAGTCTTTGTGATTAATCAATATGCTCCCTTTTTCCATACTAGCTAGATTCTAGCTTTGGACGGTTTTAGTCTTGGACATATTAGATGTGTCGTTTTTTATAATATTGAGTGTCGAATAATGTCTAGAGCCTAGACTTGTTCTTATCGGTTGCTATGATGTTGCATGTTTTCCTGAACGACCATCAGTTGGGCAGATTGCTTAGCACTAATATACGCAAATTTTGTTGGAAAACAAATGAGCTGATGAGTCGAGATTTGGGCGATTGTTATGGTGTTCAAGCTGTTCCTGAATTACGTTTGAAGCTTGTGATCGCTTTATTTATTTTGCTTAGCACTAATATTACGCCTTTTTTTACCCATTAACAATAAGTGGTCGCACAACCGCTAATTAGATGTATCAGTAATTTTATTATTAAATATTAAAATAAATATATGTATCCAGATTAGTTTTGATGAAATCAGTATCTTCAAAATTGAAGAGATGTCAAAGTAAATCTCGCATGACCATTACCACCATCTGATCGGCGTTGTTACATTCAAACATATTACTCTGGCGACCTGACTCTTTTCAGTATCAGACAAATTCAGGTTGTTTAGAAGGGGAAGCATGGGATCGTCTAACAATTCCAGCGGAATCTGAAGGCGGGAGCATTGCGCATCGCAATTGCTAGTCTTTTTCGTTGAGAAACGTGCATTCATCATAGTGGATGTTGATGGAACAAGTAGCTTGACGAATTTCTAGGGTTTCAAGAAACGATTTTAAGGTGTTAAACTATGCATCCGTGGGTCAAGTATTTATAAATAGTTGAAAGATTATTTGGCTATTTCTAACTTCAGCCGTGATCATTTGGATTGAAATTGTCTGAACTGAACTTATTAGAGATGAACTGAACTTAATGGAGCTTAACTGAACTAAAGTGAACTCTTAATGGAGTTAATTTGTAAAGAGAAGAGCTGAACTAAACTGGACTGAACTGAATTGAACAAAATAAAGCTGAGCTGAACTGAAATTAACATACCCAACACAGTTGGCAATCGTTACTCGTTAACAGCAGAGTGGTCGCATAACCGTTAATTAGTTGTGATTGGTATTTTTAATATTAAATATCAAAATAAATATTTCTACCTAGAGTAGTGTTAATGAGCTCCAACAATTTCAAAATTGAAGAGTTCAACATTAATTAGCCACATTTGACGCGTCAAACTTTACCATTGACAAACTAACACCCTAACAGGAAGGTAAAATCCTTATACTATAAAAGTAATAACATTTAAAGCATTCTTATTGGCTGCTGAATTTAGGGAAAGAATTTGATTTTTATTGATGTAGGACCCGCATAATTATCAAGTTAATTAATTGTTCTCTCCGCATTCATCTATTCTTCTATTAATTTTTTTCCTTTTTAATTCAATAAACAACTCAAAAATCATTAAAAACTAACTTTCAAAAATCATTAGGTTTAATTAACTTTTATTTTTAAAAAAGAACAACTAAATAGCCTAGAGAGAATACATTGAGATATTGCTACTATTGTTCGTCATAAAAAGAGTATTATTCGTTGTATAATTTCCTCAAATATTAACTATTACAAAAGTTAGAGAAAAAGTACTGTATTAGCAGAATAATATCAGATTTGGAAAATTACCAATTTTTTTTTATAATTACAGATTTATAGCTAGAGTAATGATAAACAACAAAAATAAAAAATTTAGAAAAAGAGAGTTGAAAAACGGATAGTGAACATTTTTAAAGGTAGTATATTTTGAACACATACTTTATATCAAATTTAGTGAGCCAAAAAAATGAAAAAAATACAGATATAATATAAAAATAATGAAAAAAAAAGCTATAAAAAATTGCAACGATAAATACCCAAAATAACAATACGTATTATATATTTGACGGAGAAATATTAACTTTTTCATTTGATTTTTCCTCCGTGTTAAGTATTAATTAGCAATCAAATGAGCAATGTCAGGATTGATCCAAAGAATATTAATGAAGTTGTAAAAACATGAAGGTGGTAATTTACCGAATCTGATAATAAAGGTGTCTAATGTATAATATATACTCATATTTTGCTTGTGYTTTCTCTAAAATAGTTGACGTAGCTCAACAACCTAGACTCGTTGATATATAAAAATTTACGCTAAAATTGTATATAATATTTGCATATCAGAAATTTAAAGACAAACCCGTGCATTTTTTTTTGCACGGGTGTAAAACTAGTGATGTAATAAATAAGCTCCATAAAATAAAGGGAAAAAGGAATTCGACCTTGAGCTTTAGGAGACTCGTAGACCTGTTATGTTATTTGAAAAAAAAATTACGCTGTACCCATAAATTTTTCGGTTTTCTATATTGTACCTCTCCTTTTTTATAGTATTCTACATTGTACCCTTAAACTTTTTACTTATTTCTTCATCATGATCTCCAACTCCCATTAACTTTTTTTTGTACGAACTCCCATTAACTTTATCGCTTGTCAAACCACCGTACTTTGACCTTTATTCTGACACATTAATGTTGCATCACCATCCTATGAAAAACATCACAAATTATTTTCGCACTACATAATTTACTTATTACAGTACTTTTTACGCGACTATTTCCATTTACTACCCCAAACAAAAAAAAAACGCTCAAACCTAAACTCATTTGAAAACCTAACTACACGAGTACACGACATTCAACTTAATCAAATCTCTTCAATCATGAACAACAATTAACATTTACAAGTATTTGATTAATTAACTGCAAATCATAATCAAATTATTATATATTATATGGTTTTTTTTTAATTAATTTTATATAAGTTAGGGTTTGGAATTTGTTATGTGAGTGCTTGGTGTAATTGACGGTATGGTGGGTGGGGATCGACGGCGGGGTCTGTGGTTGAAGGTATGGTGGGTGGGGATCGACGGTGGAGTATGTGGGTGGTGCGGCAGGGGAGGAGTGGAATGTTAGTGGTTGTGTCGCAGGGGAGGGGGAGTGCGTGGTGCGGTCGCGGGGGAAAGGGATAGCCCACGGAGGTTACAGGTGGAGGAGGATGGTGGTCGGTGATCGACGGTGGTCTCGGTGGAGAGCAGTGGGTGGTGGTGGTTGGTTGAAGATGATGGATGGCGTCAATTTTTTTAAAATTTAACTAAGGTTGCTTTTCATCGAATTATTAAATTTTAAAATAGATTGATAAATTCTTTCGTTTTTCAAACCCAAAGAAAATCCAATAATTTGTTCATTAAAGATGTCGAAATAGTAGTAGCTAACAAAATAAAATCATTATGAATTATGAATTATGAAATGATAATGGATATTTCACGAATTGTTAGTTTGATACGTATACTATTTGGTGTGTTAATGGGTAACTGCGAACTAATAAGTAATGTGTAGATTATCAAGTAATTGAAATGATAAAGACTAAAGAGACGATTTAATAGATCAATTAAACAAACAAATTAGCTAAGAAATACAATCAATAAGGTACAACATAAAATTTCAAAAATGTAAAATGTAAAGATATCTAAAAAACTCAACAACATAGAAAACCGAAAAATCAACTGAACATAGAATTTTAAAACCAAATTAGGGGCCTGTTTGGCCTTGCTTTTAAAACTACTAGTTTTAAACCTGTGCAGAAAATGCACGGGTCGTAATAGTTAAATGTTCAATGTGGTATATAACAACATATTATTTTTTTCTATGAAAATTATGACAACATATTATCTCAGCAATATGGTGGCCTAGAATCCTAATCTGGCCAAATTATAATTGGGTCGATATTCTCACTGCTCTAACTCATACGACTATAATATGAGTATGAAACTACTACTCCTTCCGTCTTGGTCACTTTTATCTATTTCTGTATATTATTCATTTGTTATCTATTTTATATTTGGTAAGTTGTTTTTTTACTAAATGACAAACATGCCAACAAATTTTACAATAAGAGGGTGTTATACCTTGAGACGGTACATTTTTATAAAAAAAAAATAAAAAAAATATTCACCTAATGCTAATAAACAATTTGCATTTTTAGATATTGAAACCGTCTCAGAGGGTAAGATCATCTTGTAATAACTACCGCAAATTATCATTTAACATGAGTCAAGTAATATCACACATAAAATAAAAATAGATTGTATTGATAATGAGATCCAACTAATTGTTTTGATCTTATTAGGAAAAAATAACACTTAATGTGAAATTTCTAAAATAACTAAGCCTTTTTTTATAATAAGCTTTTTTTTATATATAGATTATTTATTAGTTTTAATAGCTAATATTTTACTTCAAGAGTCAATACCCTAACTATGAATAATTTTAAATTCTATTGAGCACTTATTTGTTCATTTTTCAGTTGCCTTCATCTTTATTTCTTCACTCTTTGATTTTCTTTTTCATTTTGTATTCAAAAAATAAAAAAGGCTACATCCCTCCTCTCTTTCTAAGTTCATCTCATTTTTCAAATTCAAAGAATATAAGATCCTTAATTATAATTTTGTTAAAGATTATCACCATTAGTATACATCTACTAATATCTAAAATAAGCAGGCCAGGTAAATATTTTTATAGTTTAAACTTTTTTGTTTTCTTCATTGCATGTGAATATTTTCTTCTGCTTTTTTAAATACTGAATTCGTTAGATAGCAATTCGAAGCCGGAAATTATTTAATCTTTTGTAAATTTTCAATAATCAATATGTTTCACTTAAATCTCTAGAGTTTTTAATCTTTACGATTTTTTCAAGGGATACGATTTTATTTTTTATATTTTCTACCGATTTTATCAACCAAAAAATTTAAACGTCTTCCGATTATTTTTATTTTATGTTTTCTCAAATATAGATCTAGAGAATAAATGATGATTTGTATTTATTATGTTATATTATCAAGCAAACAATATATAGTTCACATTGTGAATTTTTGTAGTTTATTATTTTGTAATTATTTTGAGTTTATGTTTGGTAATTCAATAGTTCATGTTTTTTTTCTTTTCTAATTTTCCCATTTTTTGATGTTCACAATTATTTTTAACATATATTTTGTATCGATTATATTGTAACATATGTGTTTGTATAGATTGATGTGTAATTATGTATGTATTGATTGTAAAGAGTGTTTAAGAAATTAAATTTACATTAAACCCATGTTTTCACTGGGGACCACCTACCAATTTTTTTTTTCTTTTTTTCATGAAAATCAAGAGCCGATAAAAACTCTTCAAATGACTCGGCTTTTATACTATGTAGATTTTTACATTAGAAAAACACAAACTGGGTCAAACACTAGTTTTGGAAAAGTAAAAATAGTTTTTTTTAAACCAAAAAGCCAAAATAACCCCCCTAGAAACAGAAGTATAAAATAGAAGTTTCTATTTCTATTTCTCAAAATCTTCTATTTTCACTAAAATCTCATATCTTCGACACCATTTTTTTTTACATCAAATAAAAACGTAGAATTATCTTTCATAAGCAGTACAAACTAGCATTATGATTTGCTCCATCAACATTTTTTGTGTTTTTCGGAAGGACCGTCTTCCTTACACCAAAACCCTTTATAATATTTTATTTGATTGCCTTTAAGTGTAAGGAGTACATTCGTCTCACATGACACAATAATTTTTATTTGCTCCACATTTTTTTTCAACGAAAATCGTTTAATTATCATTTTTTCGTAGCCGATAGATTGTCTTACAATGATTTTATTTTGTTAGCTACTGCTATTTTAGGCATTTTTAATGAACAAATTATTGGATTTTCTCTGGATTTGAAAAACGAAAGAATTTATCAATCTATTTTAAAATTTAATAATTCGATGAAAAGCAACATTAGTTAAATTTTTAAAAAATTGATACTATCATGTCGATTTGAAACTAATTTGATCCAATATTGTCAGTGTTCGATGAAAATTAGTTACATAGTATAATTGTATGATTAATGTTATTTTATGTTTAAAATGACATATTTTAGCATTACATGAAAATTTAAAGAAGAAAAAATAACTTTAAATTTGTTTGGCCAAACACCAACAAATTAATAAAAACAATTTTGTAAAAATTTTGGTCAAACACCAACAATTTTTTCAAAAAAACAGCTTAAGCAAAATTATTTTTAAAAAATAGAAATTCATTTTGATAAGTTACACCAAATAGGCCCTGGAAAGCTTAAGACTCAAACCATAAACCACAAATCAACAACACACCTCTAGCAAGACCACCACAGACGGCGGACCGACGGCCACCATTCCATCAAAGGCCGTCAACCCGGACCACCGTTGACTGCCACACTCCATATCTTTTATCAAATTGATAAACAAACGGTCATCCAACTACCATTTTTAGGTACGATTTTAGGTATTAGGGTTCCATACTTGATTCTTTTCAATTAATTTAGGGAAAAAAAATTCAATTTAGATTTCTATAGTCACTTTTGCACTTAGTAGTAGAAAATTGAGGCTTGAGAGGGTTGGATAATACTCTAAAGTCATAGTAGTATGAATTTAACTTAAGCAGTAATTAATGAGCAATTATCTACATAATTGATATTCATATCAATTATGATATTACTTGTATTTAGTTTAACAATAATTGTGTACAATATTATTAGTTACCTAATTGTTAGGATTAGTTACCTAATTGTTAGGATTTATTATAGGTAACATATCTTTGTGATGTGTATATATGTTAGCCGTTGTAAATCCTCACAATTAGGTAACTAATCCTAACAATTGAATGAGTAAGAGTTACGTACAACAGCTAACATATATACACATCTCAAAGATATGTTACCTATAATAAATCCTAACAATTAGGTAACTAATCCTAACAATTAGGTAACTAATAATATTGTACACAATTATTGTTAGACTAAATATACACGTAATATCATAATTGACATGAATATCAATTATGTAGATAATTGCTCATTAGTAATGTACCGTATGTCAAATAATTAATGCACTATCCGTCTTCAGCATGTGACGTATAGTGTCCGTCTTCAATGAGAATTTGTGATATTAATAGTACTCGAGGCGATTCATTCAGATCAGTGTTGATGTCCAAAATTTTGATTTTGAGTATTTGACAATGTGAGTAATTTTGCTCAAATCGCTAAGAAAGACAATTGTATGATATTATAATGAACTAATTATTATTGATTAATCGGTTTCATTATTTATTTTCTCTTATAACTCCTTAACCTAAAAATAATAGGGGTGTCGTATGGTGTCTATTATACTGGTCAAGACACTTGTTTGACCGTATCTAAGTGTCTTTTAAAATTAAAAATAAAGCGTCCGACATCCGGATACGCGTTTGATACGCCGCCTTGTCAAGGAGTCTGAGTAACACAGCTATGATGTTGCATGTTTTCATGAAAGACCATCAGCTGGGCAGATTGATTAGTGTCACGGTCCGGTACTTTAGCCGGATCGTGGCGCGC
>VHZZ01001330.1:101349-112904 GCA_009801015.1 Silene noctiflora | reverse complement strand
TACTCGATCGAGTACCCATCAGGCAGAGCCTGACTCCAAAATGACATAACTTACTCGACAGAGTAAGTCCTACTCGATAGAGTAACTATAGGCATAGAAAACCGTAGTATTACAAATGAGGTGAATCTTGTGGAAACTACCAAGAGAACTAACCCACCTAGAAAATTCATTGACGTTGGAGATAGTTACTCCAATGCACTTAAGAGGATGGGCAAGCACAGTAAATTGCAACCCTTGGACCTACGCTAGACCCAGAAAAGAAGTCAAAGTTTTGGGATATCAACGCCTATTGTGAGTTTCACGGAGGTAGGGGACACGACACAGAAAGATGTTTTAAGTTGAAGCATGTTATCCAAGACATGATTGAGGATGGTCGATTACCCATTCCCCCTACAAGGAAGCCCAATAATACTCAGAATCCTCTTGGAATTCTAGTATTGTCAGATGATGAATCCACCTTGGATTGCTCACATCTCATTTCACCTGTGGAAGATGAAATCACTGCGATAGACGAGGAACCATATTTTATAACCACACCTACCATTTCCGACTTCATAGCATGGGTAAGAAGTATGAGTAGGGAAGTCACAAATTTAGAAGACATAGTTTCTCAACCTCAAGGATCCCGCATCACGACTCGCGGAGAAAAAGCCACGCAAATGGTCACTACTCTCTCTAAGGAGTCCACAATGCTAGAAGTCATCGTAGTAGTCAATGGTCTAGTCCAGCAAATCACTGAGTTGGAGGATGAAATCGTGCAACTAAAAGAGCACAAAACCATCAATGGCGTATGGGCGGATGATGATGAAGATGTCTATCTTGCGGAACATCCTCTCATCAAGACTTTAGATTACGACGTCGATCACCTTACTCGTTCAGGTCGACCATATCCAAGCGTCACTCCAGGACAAACAAATGCCCTAGTAGAAAAAACCTCTATCGTGACGCCTTTATCGCCGCGGTTCTAATAGAAACGACGCAAAACGTCAAAAAAATTGGCGGGAGCAAAATTTTTATATTGTAGGACGTCTATTGTGGTGGTTTAAATTAAGAACCGACGTGATATTAGAAGCTAGTTATGGCGGTTTCATATAGGAAATGGCAGCATAAGTCAATTGTGGCGGTTGTATTAACAACCGACGTTAATAAAGACTCTAAAGGTAATAATAATTGACAATACCTTTAAATAAAAAAACACCTTCATATGCTTTTGTGGCGATTTTAACAACAACCGACTTTAATTTACCAAAAATTTTAGGTTTATTTCACGAGAATAATCCAAACTATACCTCTCCTTCTCATATTAATCCATACTAACGTTTAACTGAGAAAAATCTAAACTATTACATCATCTATCTTTTAATGAACCGAGCCAATTTTTTACCTTTTACAACAGGTAAGCTATCAGGTCATAAGACCGTGGGCCCCAATTTTTTTATTGTTCTTCTCCCTGCCTGTATCATTTCCCCCAAATTAAGAACTAAATCCAATGTTCATCAAAAATCCGGAAAAAAAACCCTAATCAAATAACCTAATTACCCAACACAAACCAATCCAACCATAAATCAAACACTATAATCTCAAATTTTAGCAAAAATCCACACTATAATCCCAAATTTTAGCCAAAAATAAAAACAAAAACACTAATAAAAACCGAGAAAAACCCAGCTAAACAATTTTGAACAACAATGTAAGAAAAACCCAGAAAAAACTATTAACAAACTCTCAGTGAAACACCGAATTTCGTAATAATAATTGAACAAACACTTTATCACAACAAGGAAAAAGAATGGGGAAGAAGGTGGATGAGTGTGGTAGGGACGTTGTTTTGAGGATTTATTGGTACTGTTATTAGACTTGTTTCAGATCTTCAAAGGGAAACAAAAGCCGCCCACCATTGTTCTCATATGTTGTTATTGCACTTGGAATCTGCCATACCCATTTTCAAGACCATCTAAGGAGAAATTAAAGCTTGGCATGTGCTCCTGCAAACTTGGGTATGCTGATGAATACCCACCCACCTTCACTGTTCGGATTCGGCACCACCATTGATATAAATAGAGTCA
This sequence comes from Silene noctiflora, assembly GCA_009801015.1. Taxonomy (NCBI): domain Eukaryota; kingdom Viridiplantae; phylum Streptophyta; class Magnoliopsida; order Caryophyllales; family Caryophyllaceae; genus Silene; species Silene noctiflora. The sequence continues at coordinate 110,838 of VHZZ01001330.1, read as the reverse complement.
GATTCCTTGACCATGTATGTTTATTGATGATGATTAGTATCTTGATGAAGATGTTGCCAAGGTTGCTAATTAAATTAATTCGGACAGACTTGTGAATTTTTTATGAAGATATGAGATCGAAGTGGGAAACATCTTGGGATTCTCTTTTTAAGTTGATTAAGGAGGAAAAGGGGATTATTCACATGAGTTTAACTGAGTTTTAATTTAATTCTTGATGAAGATATGAGACTCGTAATCTTCATCGTTGTCATTGATTAATTGTTCGTTGGTGGTGCGGTGAGGTGAGTTTTAATGGTGTTTGTTAATTGGCGTTGAGTATGAAAGGAAGGGAAGAGGTTAAGGCTTTAATTCTTGGTTAAGGTTATTATTGTTTTTATTCTTTTTTTTTAAGTATGACCCGACAAACAAGTAGTCGGTTACCTGATGCATGGTAAGATAAATGACGTTAAAGATAAGATTTTTCTCGGTTAAACACTATGATGAATTAATATGATAAGAGGGGGCTTAGGATTCCTATGAAAAATAAACCTAAAACCCTTTTGAGATTCACAATAAGATCATCACCATTTTCAATATTCATATATCGTTTTCAATTTCCCCAAGACCGCGCGCGAAACCCTCAATCATCATTAATCACCGTGAAATCCCATTAGTCCAGGCACTGTCGACGACCGTGAAATCCCATTACTCAAGCCGCCGTCAACTCTTTGTCACGCACAGACTTTATTTCATCGATTTTATGGTTTAGGGTTTAATCGATTTTGTCTTACGTTGTGCACTCTCATCATCCCCATCATTGTTGCTTCCATTCAGCGCTCCGACCATGGCTGCCACTGCTCCCCAACACACCGCTGGTATGATTCAAAACCCTTAATTAATAATCTCTTTTTAATCTTAATCAAACCCGAATTCATCATCCCTAGTAGAGTTGCTCGACACTAACCCTTACGTCCTGTCATCATCTTTTTAGTTGTTTTTCGATTGAATTTTTTAATTTGTAGGTGTTGTCTCTAATTCATATTGTGGTATGTCGTTAATGTTTTGGTTTTTTGATTGGATTTTGTTATTTACAAGTGTTGTAATTCCCTTCTCCTTCTTTCATTCGGTGCTTTGTTAATTACTCTACTGAATTTGGATGGAAAAACTCAGTTTCATCTAGTACTTGTAATAATTGTTAAATAATTGTTGACGATTGAACTATTCATAAACTGGGTAAAATTTTTGTTACTGCGATTCTTCTAGATTTGTTCCCAACTTAGCTGGATCATCATTGCTCGAAATTTTATCACTCGCTACAGTAATTCCTGTGAGTTTATCCATCAATTCCTCGAATTGCAGTTTTTAACCTTCGTATTTATACATATTATTTGCTGTTTTTGTGATATTTTACCCTAATTTTTAGGTGATTGTGCTTTTTCGGCGATTAAATGCGTTTAACTACGTGCCTGGTATGCGTTTTTACTGCTCTTTAGCATGACCATTTTAGCGATTAGTTTCACTGCCTTAATTTTTGTGATACTGTAGTATGTCATGTTGATGAATGTGTGAAAAAAAATGCGACTAGTGTAAGCCTACTGAAATTCTAGACGTAGGCCGTTCTCTATGGAGTTTGGATTGAATGGTTGTATGACATGGTGTTGGTGTTGAGCTAGGTTATCAGATTTTCTTGATCTCAAGGGAGTTGTGAATTGTGAAATGGTTAGAGTGTATTTTATTATGATACCTAGTTATAATCAATATGATAACACTCTATAAGAGTGTATCTCTTACTAGAGATTTATAGGTCTTGTTGTCGTAATTAAGTAAGCAAGCTTGGTGTAGAGTTTTGAGTTGTGGGTTTAAGCTTCGATATGCTTTTGGGACAGAGTTGAGCCTCTTTTTAAATGTTGAATTATGTCCCTGGGTACTTTAGTGTTTTGCGTGCAAGCAAGATTTTACTAGCTAGCATTATGTCTGTCGTTTGCTAATCTCAAGGCTTTCTTTGATGGTGTGATCTTTCTGAGTATTGTGGGGGTATCCTTCTAAACTTTAGTACTTCAAATCAGTTCACTACCTTCTGCACAATCCCTAATCTAGGATTTGTGAAGGGTTTTGATTTGGAATTTGATTATAACTAGGCGTATTGTAGTTGGAGAATATTAGATAACTTCATTTGGACATAGCTAAGAGGCTCTCAGAATGATTTGAAATTTGATGTGATGGCTGCCATTCTTTAGGTAGTTTCACATGTTACACAGGGCTATAGTGCCAATCACATAATTATACGGATAAGGTATCCTTTGCTGGGACCATGGCTTACAATATATTAATTACATCTGGCATTAAAAAACTCTAGATGGTTATATATGTGGTTGTACCTGTTGTGCTTGAGCTCTTACCCTTTGTTTGGATACAAAAGCGGAGGCAAGGAAGGAGGGGTGGGGAAGGGGGTTGAAGGATCAGTGTCGTATCTTCAAATATTTCCCATGTTGAAATGATTTTAATTTGGCTTGTAAGAGGGAAATAGAGGAATTCGTATTCCCTCCCTCCATTTTTTGAGGTATGTAAGAATTAGTAATCTCTTCTTCCATGCCCCTGTTTTTCATAAAATGCTCATTTTTGTCAAGAATATTCTCCTTGCTAAGAAAATACGGTCATTATGGAAAGGAAGGACACTATTCTATTATAAAAAAGATTAAAAGTTATCATGATTTTTGGCCGGCTTATAATTGTTAAATAATTGTTGAGGATTGAGCTATTCGATCAGGTACGGTTTTCTCGGCAACTTTCTCTTTAAATGTTGTCAATGTTCCCCTCACAGTGTATATTTCATTGATTTTTCAAATTATAAATTGCTAATTACATGAAAGAATTATGAACAGCCTAGTGTATAGTTGCGTTACTCCGACACGGCTGCCAGGCGGTGTGTCGCGTGTCGGACACAACACGGTGGCCGACACGACACGTGACACGTGTCTGACACGGCCTTGCCGGAAACGACACTGACACGGCGGTGACGAAAATGGCAGCCGAAAATGAAAAAATTAAACTTACATGGCACACGGGGATTACTCTATAGTTCAATGGTAATTCTTCAACGAAAGATGAAGGCCGGCCGGTGCTGGCGACGGAGAGTGTACAGTGGCGGTTTTCTGGCCTTGGGTTGGTGGATTTCATGATAGAAATTTGACGGAGATCTGGGTTATGGTGAAGAAGAAGAAGGGTGGGTTATGGTGAAGAAGAAGAAGAAGAAGAAGGGCGGGTTTGAAGCCTTGAAGGGCGACGGCGGGTGTAAAAAGTAAAAGTTGAAAAGTTGCAAACCTAATGGAATTTGACAAGGCTAATTAAAAGTTAAAATGTCTAAAAGTTGACTAGTCAAATTGTCTAAAAGTTGACACGTGTAAGAATTGTCTAGTTGACTAGCCAAGATTTTTTTATTTTTTTTTTAATTTTGTTAAGTCCCAAAGCAATTCTTTTATTTTCTGTTTTTAAGTTTAAAAGTCATTCAGTCCATTTTTTTGTAGTGGATGGTTATATTTATTTTACGTAAGACCGTTTTATTCATAAAATTATCCCAATAACAAACATCTCAAATAAATTAGTTAATAAACTTATAAAAATTTATTTTATTTTGATAATCTAAAATTTTATATTGATAAATTATATTTTTCTTTATAAAAATGACGTGTCGTGTCGGTTGGTCAAGACACACCGTTGACCGTGTCGGCGTGTCGGGATAATTCAGAAATTTCCTGTCGGACACGCCGACACGTGTCCGACACCGACACGTGTCGGAGTGTCAGAGTAACACAGGTGTATAGAGCATAAAGAATGTTATACTCCTAGACTACTCAACCAAATTTCAGTATTCCTGTCAATAGGATAATTGATTTTGCTTCTAATTCTATTTGTGATTTGTCTTTTGATTTCTTTCACAAATTTTTCTAGTCTGTTCAGCATAAGGTTATGCCTGCAATTGTTCCTCTCCTTTTTTTCCCCTGATTTTATGAATAACATCCTGGCTATTAAGCTTTATTTGACACCACTGTTCCACAAGTTCAGTGACTTTGTAACTATAGGATAAACTTAAAAATAGGTGGTGTTGTGTTTCAGCTTGCTGGCCACAGATATAACAACTGTCCTCACTGCATAAGCCAAATTACAGTAGCTTATGCTTTACATTTAACCCCGTTCTGCAGTGTCAACTAGGTCAGGAAAGAGTGCTTTGGGTATGCCCACCCATTCCACACTTGCTTGTGCCAGTTAACTCTATAGTACCCTTGTCCCTAATATAGTTATAGCCATCTCTAATATTGTGCAGATGCCCTGCAGGATTCCACTGACCATTGTTGTAGCCTTGTCTGAATTCATCCTTTGTTTTGCAGATTTTTTAGCTGGACTACCACCAGAATTAATAGCAACATGCTGCATTATAGGAGTCATTTGTTGTGTTGCACCTGCATTCTGATTTTGATCAATATCCTTAGCAGGCTGACCAATTTTCTGGATTTGTTGCCACACTTTCTTAACTGGAATTTTTTCTAGTTCCTTCCTCTCAATTCTAGAGTTTTCCCGTGTGTCCAATTCCCTTACACTTGTGACATATAGTGCTTTTTGATTTGTTAACTCAATGTTTCAGTACTTTTTGATTAGTTTTTTCGCCAGGCTTATTCAAGATATTAGTCTTTATGCGCTTTTGTTTAAGGTGTGAACATTCAGGGAGGTGACATACAAGCTAGTTTGAACATTTAGGTTGTTGACATACAAGTGACTAGAAGCCTCGAGGTGACATACAAGCTGATTTGAAGATTTTAGGTACTTAATTTCGCTAATATGTACCTTAACTGTAGGACTCAACTCTACATTAAGGCTGAGAAATGTTACTGACCATGTGTAGATACCCGTATCTGTCGATACTGACATTTATAGAAATCCCGTCAAACACCCGATGATGATAGGACAACATGTACTTCAAAGTTGGTTATATCGTTATTTGAGTTCGTTTTACGATGTAAAAGGGACGTTGTCGATGAAACGTTTTATTAATGATATTTTTTAAAATGTTCTGTTCGTTTATTTTAATTTAAATGGTATTTAAATTAATTGTTTCAAATTCATTTTATTTATTTAATTTGAATTTATTTTGTTATAATATTTATTTTTATTGAAAATAAAATATTTATTTTATTTAATTTGGAAGTATTTCATTTGAAAAATCGAATTTCGGAAGTTTTAAAACGAGTTGAAAACTCGGTTAAACAAGCGATTTGGAGCTCGTTTTTAGCTCGATTTTTAAGCCATTTTTCTTTGCGAATTGACATGAACTTCGAGTAGACCGACCCAATTACCTATCCAAACCATAAAACCAGGTTCAATCCCCTTTGACCCGACCCAATTTCGAACTCAAACAACCCGACACCAAACCAACCCCTAAGCCCGTGTTCAGCACAACCCCCAAACCCGGCTCTTTTGCACACCATAAACACCCCCCCTCTCTAGCCCACCTAAACCTCCAATGTCTAGCCCACAGAAACACCAATACCTAGCCTTATACCCACCACCCAATTTTGTCTAAAACCTTACACAAAACCGAGCCCAAAAACGCAAAACATCCCCTTTGCACACTCTGTTTTGGCAGCGGCTTTTGAGCCCTATTTGGACTCAATTTCTTCCTTTACAAGCCTCCATACTTACCTACATTCACCATACTACCCTTCCCCCAAATAAAACTAACAAACCCTATCCCAATCCCCTCAAAAACGCAGCCAAAACCTATCCCAAACATAAAACAGTCCAACACAAACACCTTTCACAAACTCTACTTCAAACCGACTACTAACCCTATAAATACCCATATAGCTCGACCATTAAAAACCCTTAGCGATCCTTACTCCTTACCCACAACCTACACACTCATAAATCTCCCCAAAACCTAAAGGTTTAGTCGGGACAAACGCTCGAAAAATAGAGTATCAACTTCTGTTTTTCGTGTTTCTGCTTCTTCTTCTACCTTCTTTTTCGGGCCTAAATCATCTCAAAGCTTCTTATATCTTTACATATTCACAAAATTCAGTCTTTTTGGTATCTAAAACATCTTTCAAATCTCGTTTTCGTTCAGAAATGAAGTCGTGGTGAGTATTCAAAGTTGGTTGCTCAAATCTGGAATTTCGAACGTGTTGTTCGTATATTTCAATTACAATTTCAATTGTTTTCGTCGACGATGGCCCCTCGGGATAAAACCTTACAATCGATTATGATCTAAAGATATCGATCAACGATACATGTAAGTTGAGGGTGCCAAAATACCTTCCTTCATCCCTTTTATTTTCGTTTTCTATTGTTTTTTTTATTTATGTACTTTTTTCATTGTTTTTATCGTTTTAATTTTGTTTGTTAAATCGAACTTAGTTTTAGTTATGAGTATGAGTTAATGTACCATTATGAACACCCGCGTTGACTCGAGTAGGGAAAGAAAGCCGCTAGATTGGTCGGTCGTTATCCCTTCTCGTTTACATATCCCCGTGTTCATAAGAGGGCAATTATTTTAATTGGCTTAATTCGAGTTGCAAATCGATGAAATCGAGTTCCTTTTTTTCCTTTTATTCGTCCATCACACGTTATTTTTAGATTAATTAATTTGACTAATCGACAATTATAAATTAATTTGATAATTTAATTATGCATTAGGTTTTTTTATGACTAAGTCGTAATAACATGAGTAAATTTGTAAATAATATGAATTAACATTTTTAATAACTTAATCAATTAGTCATATAGGTCATACATACGAGTTCATTAGACATATAGGTCATAATTTAACCTAATTTGTAAATTAATTTGAATCGACGATTTTATTTAATTAATGAATTCATCTCCCTTGTCACCTTTTCTCGCAAGTATAAGACCGCGTGCTTAACACTGTCTTATTAACATTTGAAGACTAAAATAAGATAAAAAAATGAAGCAATAATCAACCTCCTAGGGCCGTGAGTCACTCGTCCCAATATCCTCTTTTAATTTGTTTTTCTAACTCGATTTTAACGATTTGCAATTCAATAAAGCATGTAAATTATCTAGGATTTGTTTGTATATATTTTCTAGCTCGTTTTCACATGTTTAATTTCGATGTCTAAATAGAATGTTTAGATTGTTTTTAGATTGTTTAATTTGTTATTACATGTTATTTTTATTATGAAATAATATTAATATGTTTTAGTTAGCGTAACAATTCACATGATTAGAAATTCAATTCGGGTCATATGTTTGGTCGTGTGTTTTGTCCCTTGGGCCACGGGCCGCGAGCCATCCTTCCTCCTTTCTAACTCGGAATTTGTCAATTGTTTCTAGTTGAATCACATGCTTGTATGCTAGATTTAATTTATCGCAATTGCATTTTATTTCTCATCACATGATAGGAATCGGACTTGACCTAGAATAGGTTATGTATGAACCCATTTGGCCCATGTGGCCGTGTAGGTGTCTCGGTCTAAGGCCCTTCTTTGGCTTATTTGTTTGCCTTATTTCACGATTGTTTGCTTATTAGCTTTGTTATATTTATCGCTATGAACTAACAATTTATGCAGCGCCGCTAGAGTAAGAATTCTCTAATCCCCCTTTTGATGTTTTATTTATGCTTATAATAGGTTAAATAAATATTCACATGCTAAATAACTTGACAAGTTTAATTGCATTAAATTGACATAGAATAAATTTCACTTGTTAGAGTTTAAAACAACGATTGCATATTCGCATGTGATACATAGCCAAAATAACCATTGTTTTATTTAGTAGAGACCGTTATTATAACGGGCGGGGTTGGGTGTTAATTAATGAAATTAACCTAAACTTCCTAACACGTAATCTCACAAGGACCTATATCTCTACAAAATCGGTTTCTACATTTCACCTAAAATTTAGTGGCAACTCTTTCGAAAAGTAAAATATTTTTATGAAATAAAAACATCGCGCGGGCGATTTCCCTCATCCACAATTTGGCGACTCCGCTGGGGATAGTGAAACTTGAAAAGTAAAATAATGGCTATTAGGATTATCTATCACATGCTTTTTCATGTTGATCATGCATAAACCCCTTTTTGAAACTTTAGGATGCGAACCATTTTCCCTCGTGGGTCGATCCCAAGAAAGGAGAATGACGTTCACTATGCCCAATTTAAGTATCAAGGTGGTTCCGCCAAGGTTAGAAAGTGCTACCTATATGGTGGGACTGCATGTAAACTAACAACGTATGATCATTGGCATAGACCCATTTTTAGAAGACCTAACGAGATTTAGAAGAGTCTAGGTTCATGCATTGCATCCCTAAAATGTTAATGACTAAGTTCTATGTGGTTTCCGAGTCGTGTTTTCAAAATCGAACCATTTTTGTCAAAACCCGTCATTTTCAAAAACAAACGACCATTTGATCCTTTCTTCTAAAAATGTTAGGCCCAACTTTTTCAAACCTTCAAACATATTTCAATCCCGAACTTTTGAACTTACCTCTTTTGAAAAAAGAACATTTCCAAGTCGAAGTACTACCGAATTAGGATTAGAATTTTTGACCCAAAACAAGCCTTTTATAAGTCGGCATGTTGCCCATTTAAAAGCTTATTTTTAATGCAATCCTCTTCAATTTCAAATTCCGATGAACCATGTTCCAAACCTAACCCAAACCTGGAATAGAGTTTGAGTCAGTTGGGTCGAGTTTAATCTATTTAAGCTCGTGTTAGTCTACGTTTAGCTATGTTTAGCCTTGTCTAAGGTTCAAGTGATCCGAGTTTGTCTAGTCACTACACAACCCTAGTGGGTTACCCAAGCCACCTCTTGGGTCCAAGTCCAGTATGTCGACCACTTGGTCAAAGTCAAACCACAAAACGCCTTATTTAGGACACCATGAGGCGTCATTACGAACCCATGAACCATGTTTGGTTCAATCATGGTTTAGTCACACCAAGTCGATGTCAAGTCTAAGTCATTTGAGTAGAGTTATAGTCCTAGTTAGGTCTAAGACTGTAATACCCTGTATTTTAACGTAAATTATATGAATAGGTTACGTTTCGTATATATTTAAAGTTAAATAATAATAAATAATAAAAATAAAAATAATCGATAATTACAATTCGGATGATAATTAAATAATAAGAATAAATAAGTACGACGGGAATTAGACTTAATGACAACCGGGCTTTGGGCCGTATACTTATCTTGTATGGGATTCTTATAAGTTGGGATTTAATTATACGATCCAATAAGCTGAGACGGGTTTAATAATAAAATAATATATCGTCTTAACCTAGCATATAAAAGGAAGGAACCCTAAACTATTGCCTCACCATTCTGGAATTTGCGAGAAAGAGGAGTTCTAGACCGACCTAGCAATCGTTCCATCTCGTTATTCGTGTACAAGGTAAGACCATCACATGTTATCGTTTTAATTCGTTTTAATCATATACTCTATAATAATGCGTCACCCTATGAACGTAGTTGACCATGACCTAGCCTAGGTTGTCG
>VHZZ01001330.1:37798-57646 GCA_009801015.1 Silene noctiflora | reverse complement strand
GTTCAGATCTTATAAGTTCAGTTAAGTTCAGATCTTATAAGTTTAGTTCAGTTCAGATCCAATAAGTCAGTTCAGATCTTATAAGTTCAGTTCAGTTCAGATCTTATAAATTCAGTTCAGTTCAGATCATATAAATTCAGTTCAATTCAGATCATATAAAAAACCGGGCCTAAACCAGGCCTAGATCCGAGTTGAGGAGGAAGTAGACTAGTAGAGTGGTAACTTGTGGCGTTTTCTCCAAGGCAACTACTCCGTAACACTTCGTAATTAACACAAATCTCAGTATTCTCATAAATCCCACATTCCCACCTCACCCATTACATCACATTTTATCATAAACATGTTATAGAAAGTGCGTATAAATACACACATTACCACTCTCTAATTTCATCATCATCATCATCAAATCCTGCAAAACATTAATCATTCCTTCATTCAAAAAAATGGGATTGGAATTAGAGCTATCAAAGGAATACGGCTATGTAGTTTTGGTCTTATCTTTCTATTGTATCCTCAATCTTTGGATGGGCTTTCAAGTTGGCAAAGCTCGCAAAAAGTATTTAATTCTTTCTTCTTTTCATCAATCCTAGATTCAGTTTTTAATCATTTATTTACGTATGTTTGTGGAATCAGGTATAAGGTTGATTATCCAACACTTTATGCATCAGAATCTGATAACAAAGATGCCAAGCTCTTCAATTGTGTTCAGGTTTTTCTACTTTTCTAATGTTTCCTCGTTTCTAACAAAGTTTTCATAATAAGTCTACTTTCTGGATGAAATACAAATTTATCTCAATCAATTACGTCATTTGTTTACCTTTGTGCCAACAAAGAACAATGAAAGGGGAGGAGACCAGTGATTGTTAGTATATGACAAGTGGAGTATAATGGATGTGTATGAGTAAATTGCTCATAAAAATCATTCTCAATATAGAAAGGTAAACAAATAAACGACCCTCAACTGAAATAGCTAAATAAATGACCGGCCGAAGGAGTATATTTTTGGCGACTTATTGAGGAAAATGTCCTAGGTACACGTGATATCGTGTCACTATATCCCTATACCCCTATACCCCTATACCCCTATCCAATGAGAATGCTTTTGCTCAGATTTTGCTTTGTGATCACTGTTAAGTGTTATCTCATTGGTGGGGTGTACGCGATACGGTACCGGGTATACCTACAAATCTCTCATTGAATGAGATACGAGTATATTTGATGTTCGGATTGTTGTCATTGCTGTAAATTATATGGTTGGCGAATTAATGATGCAGAGAGGACATCAAAATTCATTGGAACATATGCCTGTGTATTTCATACTGATGATATTGGGTGGAATGAGGCATCCTTGCATTTGCACTGGCCTTGGTGTTGTTTACCTCATTTCTCGCTACTTCTACTTCACTGGGTACTCCAGTGGAGATCCCCAGAAGCGTCTCTCCGTCGGGTATAATTCTTTTTTATACTAAGCTGTACCGCTTGCAGTTTCATAAGCTTTTAATATGTATAAGATTGCATACATCGTGTTTTTGAGCTTCATACGTCTTGGAAATAGCGTGATTCATGTTGGATGGTTGTAATCAGCATTAACTTTTTAGTTATTCTAATGTTATTACTTTGTTTATTTGTTTTGCTGTGTTATGGAGAGATTATGATGTGTAGTAAAAATCAAGTTGTTTGTCTTTGTATAAGCTGCATTACCCAAGTCTTTCAAGTACCGTAGGATTTGTTTACTTGAAGTATTCCACTATATTTATATAAAATATAAATGGATGCTCAAGGTCAAAGATAACGAAATTGTTGGATCCAATAGAAATCTCACACAACCAATTTTTAAAATTCCTTTGAGAAGTGGAAACATTTGGTAGCACCCGGGGGATCCTTCATAATATGTTCATCTATGCCATCTTTATCCCACCTCTCGAAACTGTGCAAAATACAGTTGATGTGTAGTTTAGGGTTAAGGTATCTCTGTTTAGCTGGGACTCCTTTCTTTTGCTAAACGAAGATGCAATGTTCAAGGTATTTTGTTTGAACCAATTGCCAAACACCCCTTTTTGAATTCCAAAATTTGCATACTCAGTTTAAATTGCTATTTCAGCCCTTTTTAATTCCGCTTTATGTTTACCATTTCTGAAGCCCACTTTTGGGCGAAGATTTCAAATTTCCGGCATTGACCACAGTTGCCATGTATGTTTGAACCTGTTTGTCTTCGTCCCTTTTTTTTCATTCTCATTTGGTTTCCCAGTTTAGGGACAACAATCACGAGATCTATATTGACGATCACGCAGTAGAGATTTTGCTATAAGCAAAGCAAAGAGAGTAGTCAATAAAACAAAAATGATCTCCGCTGGTAAATGCCATAAAGCTGACTTTTTTTGCCATAAAGTGGGGAGTGTTAGGCATGAAAATTGGTTTAAAATGATGAAATTTGCAAAAAGAAAAAACGATCGAAATGGGAGCATTTGGCAAATTTCGGGATTTAAGAGAGAGTATTTGACTATTGGTCCTTTTTGTTTTGCGATGTTTGGTTATTCTTTGTTTAAGACCCAGCCTTTGAAGCTGATTTGTCCAAGGTTGAATGCCTCGGATTGATTGATTCACATTTAAACTGTAACATTGACATTGGCTAATCTATAGAAGACGATTTTGGCCTTGTATAAAACAATTTACTGTTCCTTATTAGAGTTTCGCCAGTGCGGCAAGACCATCTTGTTGGATATCTCATTTATTTAATCATTTTGGAGTTTTCCCCTTAAGTAAGGACAAAGACTTCTTTAATAAGTGAAAATCATGTGTTCCATTCCTTCCCAAATCCCATACTTCGATTTGGTGTCGCTTTTCATGTTCCATCCTTCCCTCCTTTGGGCACATCACCAAATTTATTTATTTATTGCGTGTTAATTTAATTCAAAAGATGGCGTGCAAGAAAAAGGGATAGACGGAATAGGAGATGGGACACTAATCGGATGAGTGTTCCTTGCTATGTTTCCATGGCTTTTTGTAAGAAACAACTTATTACTCCCTTCATTCCATTTTGTTACCCTTTGGCTTTGAAAGTCAACTTTTTGATGAATTAAAAGGGAGAAATCAGACGTTATATCGTTAAATATATATGGAGAGATCTATGATCACAGTTGACTAGTAGAGTCAAAAGGTAATCGTATGGAGGTAGTATTTACAAAGGATGGGAGTGCTATTTCACTTTTGAAGGTTCTTCTGGCATTTGTGTAACATGTGTGTACTGGTCATTCTGTAATTAGTGTAATTAGTATATTACTGTGTGTTCTACTTGTAAGTTGTAACAATGTTTTGTTTGTTTACAGGAAATATGCATTCTTGGCTCTATTTGCCCTTCTGGTCTGCACAATTTCTTTCGGAGTTCATCTTGTTATTGCCTGAACAAGACGTTGAGCATTCACTCACCTTTCTGTTAGATTTGATGTAGACGGTGTTACCATAATGGCTGTACTTTTTCATGTATTTTCTCCACTCTTGAAGTACTGTTGTAGTTCGCATTTTAGTTTACCTTGTCTTGAGAACAATGCATTAACATCCTCTAGCCATGTAGATGATGTCTACTGGTTGTGCTTAACAATCTTTTATCGTGAATAAAAAGTGTTGGATATTCGTTAGTTTGGAATATGATTACCTTGTTTCTGGTATAAATTTTTAGTACTCTGTATAAACTAGTACTTCCATGGTAGGGTGCCTAATATAGCAGATACACGGTAGAATATGCAACGTACCCCATACATTAGAGTTTAATTATTTAACAAAATTCCGTGCATCTGTTTTCTGTTCATTGGGTCAAGCGAATCTGGTATTTCAAGTCAAGTAGAAGGCTTTAACAAAGCAAACAACTGCTTTTGAGATCACTGGTGACTTAAAGTAGTGGTCTGGAGAAATAATTAATCGAAATTCACATCAGTTGACCAAAAGTCGGAACAATATCAGTGAGATGGAACCATGGTAGTTGTGTTTCCAGATCATCAGCAGAAAACATGAAAGAAATCATCCTCATAACTCCATATCAACGCATGTGTTGATTGTGATTCATGAACTTCTGACCAAATGTATAAACTTGTCTTTGAAAAGCTACATATGTCCTGAAACTGATAATACCAGCTACATATGTCCTGAAACTGCTCAGAATATAACCTTCCGAAGCTCTACAGAAGTTCATTTGAAAATCTACTAATTTACTTTATAGAGTGGGGTTATTAAGCCTCCCAGAAGCATAGTTGAGATTCGAAACCTGCTACAGGGAAAAACGGAGCTATGTTGTCTACAATCCCTTAAACGTTCTGAAGAGTCTCGACATGTAACTAGGCCCAGACAAAAACTTCTGGTTCAACATTTATATTAGGACAATGGTTCACCCCCTTGCTTCCCCAACTTCTGCACATCCTCAGGAGACAGTATTTTAATATACCAGACATTGTTCACAAATGCCCTGCATGGTTATATTTTCACTGTTAGTTCATTTCATGTAATCTAGAACATTGATGCCATGCCATATAGACAGTATCCAACTGAGACTCCGTTTCGTTACACAAGCTCAATTTGAATGGTTGGACTTTACTATCCATTCCCATGAACAAAGTGAAGAAAACATTAATCCAAATTTGATTTGGGGTTAGGCGGTTAGCTAGTCAGCTAATATGATTGAATTTGAACTAATGGAAAAATGAAAGGGTCTACGACGACATCATAGTCTATATTTAAACAAAGTCAGGTCATAAAAATGTGCTAAATGGTGTTGCATATGACCAGTGTTACTTGAATATATTGGCCACCATTTACCTCCCATTCCCAACCACCGTGATAATTACTAACACTGTATAAATCGACACCCAGAACCAAAGATAAGCAAGGTGTCAGTAGATTCTCTTCTGTAATCATGTATATAACTAAGATTAAGAAATATGAGGAGATACTTACTCCCAAGGATCATCTCCAAGGAGAAGAACATCGTTCTCCCTGTCGACAAATACAAGCTGCCAGCCTGATCTCAGAGGGTCGTCTAACTTCCCCTCTATTCCAAACATCTGACCCAGCTCCTCGCGCAACTCATGGTAGCTGCTGAACCGGGAGATGTCTAACGACCGCCCAACGGACCCAGATCTATAAACCTAAACCATTTATCATCACATGTAGTTACAAGTTACATCAGAAGCCAACACAAAAACTTACTCCCTCCGTCCCAGTCATTTGTTTACCATTTCCATTTTGGGGCGTCTCAGTAATTGTTTACTTTTCTATTTTGGAAATGCTTTTGATGAAAAATCTGATCAACCACCTCAATTTGGTCCACTTGTCTTGAAATAATTGTTCCTCTCCTCTTTCCTTGGTCTTTGTGCCAAAACCAAAGGTAAACAAATGACCGGGACGGAGGGAGTATATGAGACGATCTTAAATATGAGACTAGCCATTAACCCTATAAATAAAATGAGGATGGAGTTGGGTTGGTCTTACATGACAGACCATCTCATACTACTCACTAAATCACAACAATTTTAACTGGTCAAAGTAGTATATACCTTTATAAATGTACTTGGTGTGGTGGACAGATCGCCCTC
Organism: Silene noctiflora; assembly: GCA_009801015.1. Lineage (NCBI taxonomy): Eukaryota > Viridiplantae > Streptophyta > Magnoliopsida > Caryophyllales > Caryophyllaceae > Silene > Silene noctiflora. The sequence continues at coordinate 52,064 of VHZZ01001330.1, read as the reverse complement.
CTCATCACTGCGGAATTCTGGCGAGTTATTATTGCAACCATATACAGAATTATGGATGCCAGAAGTACCAGATGGTATTGAGCTTTTATCGGTATCATTCGAAGAGTTGTGATAATTGGTTGGCATAGTCAAAGGTAATACCAGTCCAGAGGAATCAAGATTTGCATCAAAGGCGTTAACGTTCTGCACATCTAAGCTACAGTTTCCAGTCTCCAAGGAAGCATCTTTCCCTGGGTACAGTGGCAAGGACACCCCGTCACCAAATGCATTCATGGATGTGTATGAATTCATCGATGCCAAGGGATGTTGTGAAGTCGATTCATTTGACATTGCGTTATTCATGTTTGATATGTCAGATAAGTTACCAAGCCCTTCGGAACGAACTGAACCTAGAAAATTGGCTACAGGGAAATGATTAGAATTGGAGAAATCAGCGTTTAAAGGGCTATCTTCTTTTCCAAGGGGAGATGGGATACTGCATAATCGCTGAATTTGGAGAACATTATCCTTGGAAACTTGGGACTGCCCTTGCAACATTTGTGGAGAAATTGATGAATGCATCACTTGCTGCAACATTGGATTTGGACTTGTGGCCTGCTGTAGATAATGCATTGGCTGCTGAAACTGCATGACTTGGGGATTGGCAATACCACTGCCATTAAGATTCTGCAAACCAGGAGATAAAAGGCCTTGATACTGCTGATTTTGAGTGCTATCCGGAAGTAGACCATCAATGCTTGTCTGCGTCCAGGGGAACATGCCCATCGACTGAAAATTTAAGGGGTTAACGCCTTGTCCTCCACCTTGTCCTCTCAACCACAGCAAGCTATTTGAAGGGTCATTCACAGTATCTGCAGAATGAAATAAGCCATTTGATGCAAAATTCACAATGAACTCCTTATCTTCTGTCTTATGTAAGAGCCTACAATTATCACATGTTTTCTGTAAAGAAAGACATAAGGGCAATTCTTGATGCTGACGGAATTCAAAACGAAGTCATGAATACCACCTCTTAGTGACGTCACCAACTGATTTTCACACAAAAATGTAAAGACCAGAGCACTCACTTATTTTCAACACAAATGTTGCACACTGAAACAACGCATGTATTGACCCCAAGCCTTGCTCATCCCCTAAAATATATAATCCCACCCAAACAACATCCATCCTACAACCAAGAAAATTGAAGGGAAAAGAGCAAAACATGGGAATTGAAGAATTGTTATGCTCGAATTATTGACAATTGATAGAGATGTTTGTTGAAGCAAATATAGGAACAGGAACCACATATCCAGTCATATAAAGAAGAATATAATCGCTCACAAAAGGTAATGCGCTATCTGAATTTGTGTCCATTCTGCGCTGTGATAAGGTGTTTTAATAGTAAGTAGATGTAACTAGGCCCTACAACTACATTCCAGAATTAATATAGCCGAAATCCTATGGTACATACATTAAGTTTGTGTTCATGAAAGCTGGTAACCATAATAATTATTTCGTATGGGACCAAAATGGTGATAATACCTCAGCGTCATTGTAGATTATATTGAAATTAGAATTGGATTAGTATGGTCAACTATGAATATAATAATAGTATGAAGTTACATTTTAACGCACAGTTTTGTTACAAAAACCACAGGTCACAGCTTTACACACTAGTGATAATATGAGAAAGCCACTTCTGTTAGCATTCACTGTACAACTTCAAACAAATTATACTAGCTTATGAGTGACTGACAATTAGAATATCAGAAGCCTTTTAGAAACCTATCTTCTCCATGCAAAGCACACTAGAATGCCAGTGACATTTCTTAGTTTGAGTCTCATAAATAAACGAATATCCAATCTTTAATTTGTTGACGCAAAACTTCAGAGTGAGAATGTGTCAACAGTAAATTGGCATGTCAACAATAAATAGTCGCATAAATTATTAATTACAAAAAAAAAAAAAAAAAGCCAATTGATAGTCAATAAGTAGTCAGTTGAGATGAACATGAAACATATGCTTGTATGGCCGTGCTCCCTCCCCTTAAATACACTCTAACATCAGGAAATCTGTACGCTTTGGATAAAAAAAACGTCAAATCTCCCAACCAAAAATAAAACATGCAAAAAGAAAGAGAAGATAAAAATGAAGTCTACCTGGAAAAGAGGATGTCCCCGCATGCCAAGGTCTTTTGAGCCGCAGCGGAAAAAGAGATGGATACATCGGGAAGGTTGTCAGGGGTTCGATTTCCCATAATGACACCCGGAGCTGCCTCTCTCCAGCTGTTGACTCATCCCAACCAACCTGCAAAAGTTAAACAGCAAAAAGCAAAGATTTAGGTAAAAGTCACAGGCACGAAACAAACCAAGGTATCTCTGAACCATAAAACGAAGGTATCAGACATCTTTGAACAATATAAAGTACTTCCTCTGTCACAGCTAACAGTTTACCTATTCCATTTTGTTCCACGTAGACAGTAGTTAACGTTTAATTTTTAGGCATGGTTGGTTTGTTTGAGGAGTGAGAATCTCTAACCCACTTGCATATGCTAACATAAAAATAAGCGATCCAAAGTCATACATAAGTTACTGAATAAGGCAAAAAAAAGCATTGAATTCAATGACGGTAAAGAGGCCATAAAGCTCGTAAAGAGTTAAAGATTGTCACGCGGTCAGAATTCCACCAAAAACTGAAGTTATTTAGTAGTTTGTTTAATAATGAGAAAGGGGATTTTTCTTCACGTAGATAATATCTCAAATTGTTGGCTGTTGCAATTTCGAATAGTTGTTATAACGGCACAACGTTTCTGTGGAATTTTAAACGTTCCGGCCCAAGGGTATTATCTCCAATTCTCCATCTTCGGAGGGTTTTGCAGGCTTTGACTCCTAAAAACTTTTATCATGTTATTAGCTTGAGTAAATTTACTTTAATTTTACATGTCAATTGGTGTTTTTTTTTTTTTGTGGAAGATTGGAGTTAGTTTCTCAAAAGTGTAGTATACCCCAAATATGTCAGATTAGTTGACAACAGGACATGAGATTCAAAGTACAACTCGTTTTGAGATTAATAGTCTAGACTTCTCAAAACACAATGTCAAACTAAAAAAGAATTCTGCGAATAAGAGATGTCACATAAAATATTACAATAAAAGAAGAGACGAATCAAAGTAAAACATACCTTCACCGATCTCCAATGGGAGTTTTCCCAACGAACAGGATCAAGGTCACTAATTCCAGTGATTGTACCCATGTATCTGCAAATTATAGAGTTGTAAATTTAACATATATCAATATAGAAACAAAACTTGCCAAGCTAAGTGCCCAAAATAATATAAACTTGCCAAGCTTTAAAATTAAAGACTTTAACTCTGTGATGTTTCTAATACTCCAATTTACAGAGATTACACTAAAAATCTTTATTTTGGAAGGTAAAGCTAAATAAACAAGATTTTCAATTTGGCAGCTTTCATAGCCAGTACTTCAGAAAACTCCTTCACAAAAAATATATTTCAACATCACTCATAATGACAGATTTTCTTCCGACATACTCCCTCCATTCAACTCCACACTACACATTTGCTTTTTCACGTTTGCCAACGCTTGTTTTACGCGGTAAATATCGTTAGCTACGTATTTGCAAAAATTATAAAATTTAGATTTTTTTTATGTACTCGTAAAGACGAATCAAACAAGATCCCACATGAATATATTTCCACTTACGTATTGAGAGAAAATCGAAATTGAGGGTTCACTTGTGAATAATGTACAAAATAGAAATGTGTAGTGTAGAGTTGAATGGAGGGAGTACAATACAAGAATAGCACATAGCATATCTAAACAAAGACACATGAGCCAAGAGGACAGGTTAAAAATCATCAAAACATGAACAAAGTCAAGGTATTCTCATCACAGTTTGCTATCAGCTGCAGCTCTAGCAACAAATCAGAAAGTGAAAGAAACTACTGACGAGTTGAAACCACATCTAACATTGTAATGATATTCCTACCTCCGAACAATCTATCTACATTTTTGTTACACAAGACAACTCACCAAGACCAAAAAAACATTGTAATGATATTCCTACCTCCGAACACTTGATTCTTCAGTCTCAAACAGCATACGAAATCGCATTCCAACTGAAACACGTGTGTGATGCACAGCTTTAACATATTTTGACAGTGGTATGACGAATTCGGATGGGCTTGCTCTGAACCAAGTTTTATGTCAAAGAAAAACCTCAATTAGCAGAAAGGCACAGGAAATTGAAGAAGCAAACACGAGCATACCAGCAGTAAGGTTATTAGAACAGAAGAGTTTAAACTGACCTTGGGTTATAAAAGACTGTAAAACAACTATTAGTAGAAGCAGCATGAGCTGCCGCTGCTAACAGTCCTATGTGCATACTGTCGCTAGATAAAACTGATGAAGGCATCACAGTTTGAGGTCGAGTGGCCCGGCGTATTCCCAGAAAGAGTTGGTTCTTTTCATTCCTACATAAAGAGTAATAATCACGAAGTTAGTAACTATGAAGTATGGAGTACAATTAAAAAATAAAAGTGATGTAACCGATCATTGGTGATTTTTCAAGGAAAAACTCACACGAAAGAAAAGTGCTCACCAAATAAACAGAACGGAATCCCCAGCAACAAGCCTTTTCGCACTGACAAAAACACTCCATCCAGTAGTAAGTAGATGTCTTTTGGGCTGTCCTGCATAACAAAAAATAATGTCACAAGAGTACCAAAAGGTACATAGTGATACACACTACACTACAGTAAAAGCACGACTTCAAAGCACTCTATTGAGGATAGTTTTACACATAAATTTCACATGTTAGAGTTAATGGCGTCACAAACCAAGGAGATACATCCCCCGCAGCAAATTGGTTTTCGCATGAAATCTCCTTTTTGTCTTATGGAGTGGACTATTTCTCCTGTGGATGCTTCTGACTCATGCTCTTTTCTAAATCTAACATGGTTCCAGCGCCAACAGATTTCGAATTTGACCTGAGTTTGATAAACCTCGACAAGCATCGTTCCTCTCTGTTTGCATTAGTCTGCGCAATTGGTTTTTGCATCAAATCTCCGTTTGGCTTATAAAGTGGACCACTTCTGGTGCCTATGACCATGCTCTTTTTCTAAATTTAACATGATGCCAGCGCCTACAGATTGCAGCTGTGACCTGGGTTTGATAAGCCTGGACAAGGATTGTTCCTCTCTGTTCGCATTAGTCTGTGCAATTAGCGAGCGATCCCCAGTTTGCATTCCAAGAAACCTCGCATGATTGGGGGAGTGTTTATTATAGGTTAATGCATATGTGATATGTCACATGTGAGACTGTGAGCGTCCCACATTGGAAATCTCGTTGCAAATGATAATGGGATGGAACCTCATTTGATCTCATGAAGTGGTCTCACTCTCTTAACCTAGATGCTTATCCAAAGCTTTTATTCCAAATTTTTAGCACAACACAACATGTTTCTGTTTACAGTAATCCAATTACTATAGATTGCACCTTTAAAAGTCGACAAATACCAAAAGTGAATACAGATCTAAATTTGTTTGATCCTCAACTCACTCCAAGTGGTAAATCCTGAAGACGGGCAAGTCTATCAGACCGTATTGTAAAGAGAATGAAATTATAACGCTCAAAGAAAAGCCATTGTAAGTAGCTAGTTCAAAACTGATAATACAGAACATTCCCATCTATCATGTCCAGCATTCGAGATAGATTATGTTATGCATACATCCTCAACTCGGAGAATACAGAACTTCAAGAAAGCTAACACCCACATAGTGGCCACAAGGGCCCTCACCTTGCATAAATATAGGTTCATGACCCTGACCTTAGGCTAGAAGACAAAACAGGAATATCAGGAATTTGGTTAATTCGCTTTGCTAACTGCAAACTTGACGGTAAAGAATTTTCCGTGTACCATAGACAGCACTAAGTTATACTCCCTCCTATTCACCATTTTCTTCCCTATTTCCTTAAACGGATTATTCAGGTTTTCTTCCCTATTTCCTCTTTTGGGTTGATTTGTGTAGTCCAAATTCAATAGCATGTGAGGTAGTGTGTTTTGTGTGGTCGAAATTCAATTTCTTATTTCTTGTGCAAAAAGAAAGGGGAAAAAAATGGTGAGTTGGAGGGAGTACTACTTAGACACTCTATCCTACTTGTCTATCGGTATGACATGAATGTCCTCCTGACCACCGTGTACAGTCTAGGAAATGCCTCTCTAGAACTAACAGCAACTCTTTCTACAACCCCTATACGTTAAAGAAATGTTTCTCAAAAGATAATTTTATATCCCGACAACATAAAACTAAGTTGTTACCAAGAGATACATGTCATACCTAATGATTGGCTCCCCCAGCCTCAAACTCCTAAAATAACTATAAGTCCATGAACAGCTAACATATGGCCATTCCCGTTAAGAATATTGAAGCTAGACAATTCCGTATGAAGATTGAGGCCGATAGTTGGACTTCAATTCTAACAATTTACGCCCTCATCCTCCCACTCGATGATTTGCATTAACAGACTAAAGTTAATTGGCGAATCAGCATAAATGCATATACCTCGAAAGATATGTCTAAACTTCCACTCAACATCATGCAAATCCCTCGCAAGCAGCTCTTGAGCAGGTGGTTGCTGAGAATAATCCTGCAGAAAAACAAACAAATTAGCTATATAAAACAAAAAGTACCAATAAACAACTCCCGGCTAGTAGAAACAGATATAAAGCTCAAAGGAATACCAGTGGAGGAAAGACTTTCTCAGCTGCACGTCGGGGAACTGAAAACCCTCCATGAGTACTGGTATCACTGGCTGTCAAGGTTTTGCAGAAGTAATTAGTCGGCTGCTTACTTGGGACTCCAAAATCTGCAGGAAGATAAATGTCCTTCTGCTCTTGCTGCAACAATGTTGGAGAAAAGAATAACAAATTCATCACAAAATTCAAAATATATCATTCAGCTCAAGTTATATTAATCACAGCAATCTGAGGACAGTGAGTTCTGTATTAGACGGTCTCACACGTAAGACCAAACCCAAAGGCCAAATCCTTTAGTATTGGTCATTTAGTTATAAGATTAAAGCGTTGGTCTCGCATGTCAGACTATCTTATATAAGTTTCTGGCATTCATGGATTACTGGAGTCAAGGGCTGCAACGTCATTTGTGCATAGACTTCATCTGTTTCAACATCAGCCTGAAACATCAAAGAAGTGAAACGTCAGTTCAGCTCATGTGTATTGGCTTAGAAATCCTCCCCGTCATTCCTTCGATCATAAAATCATAGTTCTGCAAAGCATTCAAGATTTAGAGCATAGAACAAACATGCATTGTGACATTGTGGAGTTGGCAGATCATTTGTGGAGGCAAGTTTGGGTAATTGGGTATCTGACCGTCGACATCTCTATTAGTTGTGGCAGCAACCTGAATTGAATTGCAAACAAGGAGAAGTTAGAAGCTGCAAAAAATAACCACAAATAAGAATCATAGCTTGACATAAGAAACAAGAAATTAGTGCTGAAGTCTGAACCTGCTCACTGTGACCCTGAGGGAAGTAAACAACCCGACTCCCGGGTGTCGGAAGACAGACGAGAGGGCCAGCACAAGCATGCCATAATTCCGAGTTCAAACACTTTTTCTCACACTCACCCTCTACAACAACAACAACAACAACAACCCCATTTAACACACACACACATAAATAATATTGTAATTATACTTTAACAATGATTCCATGCAACTTAATTAAAGAAAATAAAAATAGTAAGGGTTTTGATTAGATTACCTTGAGTGAGTTGATGAGGCAATCCAGAAGTTGAAAGCTTCATAATTAATCCTATTCTAGAAAATTATTTAGAGAATTAATGGTAAAATGTAATAATTAAACTAAATTGAAATCCATTAGTAATTATGTTTAAGATCATATTCCTTCCCTTCATAACTTCCCAAGAAAATGGGTCACATACACCACATTCCTCTAAACTAAACCAAACCCATTTCACAAAATGTAAAATATAACTCTACTATCTTTGTTTTATCTTTCCAAATTCACCCAAAAAAAAGTTCACTAGAATGAGAGCAACAGTTTAAGACATGATGAAGGGTAATTTATTTATTTATTTATTTATTTTTAAATTAAGTGTATGAGCAAGAAATATGCGAAAATGTAATAGAGAAAGAAAGTTGTGAAAGTAGTAAAGAAAACCACACGAAAAGAAAACCACCTGGGCAGTCAGAAATTAGTATGACAAGGTACGAGAGTAGCTACGAGGAAAGGAAGGTGGAGTGAATGTAAATTATTTGCAAATTTTAACACTATATTCTTTTCGAATTTTTTAATTGTTAATTATTTCATTTTCTCACTTCGACTTCAAACAACGTTAGTTTTTTTTAAAAACAAAAGATATCGCAAATACCGGTAAATTTGGAAAAAAAATCACCGTTTTAAGAACTTGCAATTGGGAGTTATCATTCGTCAATGATTATCTCCTTAAAACATTCTGACTGACCATAATTCCGAATTTAAAGTTCGAAAAACAACGATTTTTTTTTCAAACCGAAAATCCCATAAAGACAACCAGTTTGAAAAAAAAAAAAAAATCAAAACAAATTACCGTTTTCCGAAGTCGTATCCAAGAGTTATGTCTAGTCAAAGTTTTTTTTTCCCAAAAAAGAAGAGTAAAAGTCTAAACCTGACAAAGTTAACCCGACCCGATAAGGCTGACCCGAGAAAAGTGACCCGAACTTGGTTGACCCGGATATGACCCGAAACCCGAATTGCCTCGACCCGACCCGAACCTTGATTGACCCAATGTTCACCTGATCTGAAAAGACCCGACCCATAATTGACACATCCAAAATGACTTAAAGTGACCCAAAATAACCCGAAACGACAAGTATTATGTCATATTAATGTTATATATAGAGGCGACAATCATTGACACGACTCGAAAACACAACACGGACCAGACACGAAGTTAGCGGGTTAGGGTCAAGACCTTGTGACCCATTTACCTAATTGGGTTGACACGACACGACACGAAACTTAAATGGGTCGGGTTAGGGTTGGGCTCTTTTGACACGAAACCGACACGAATAACCCATTTATTTAAAAGCGTCATAATATATTTCGCTTGAGTCACTAATTCGACAAAAAGCTTAAAAACAAGCTTTTTTTCATCATTTTTGGGATAATAGGGTTAAAAAGCGTACCTTATTTTATTATTTTATTGGGTTACACAGTTAAATGGGTTTAAAATGACCTGGTTAAAGATAAATGGGTTAAACAGGCTGGGTTGAGTTATAGAAAAATTAAACGGGTCAGGTTAGGGTTCAGACAAATGACCCGTTTATGTAATTGGGTCGGGTTATGGTTGGGGGAGTGATGACCCGTTTAAAGTTGACACGAACACGAACACGGCACGACCTGATCTGTTTGTCATTCTAGTTATATACATCAAATTAGTGTTTTAATGGTTACAACCATTCTTAATAAATCGGGTTGCTAAACGTCGTCGACGTTTTATAACGAATCATCGACGTTTTTTTTAAAAAAGACGGACTTGCCCTTAGCCCCTCTCTAACTCTAATCTTCCTTATCTCTAATCCCCATCCGTACCACCACCACCCACCCGTAGCACCACCACCACTTTCCGCCACATAACACCACCACCACGGCAACGCACCACTACACAACATCGTAGCATTACCAACGACCATCGTAGCATCACCATTTCGCGTTCCTCTTCTCAATTTCCTTTTTGTTCATTGTCAAGTAAGTTAAACAAACATGATTCCTTTGCATTTTTTTGAATTTATTTATGATGTAGTTTGTAAATTGAATTACTTTATGATTTAGTTTGTATTAATTGATTTTAAACAAACACGATTCCTTCGCAATTCGATTTAGTTTGTATTAATTGAATTACTTTATGATTTAGTTTGTCGCAATTCGATTTAGTTTGTATTAATTGAATTACTTTATGATTTAGTTTTTTGTTGTTGTTGTTGTTGTTGCCCATAAACCAACCCATTCATCATCGTTTAATTGTCAGATTTGTCATTCTTATTGTCATTGCATTTATTGTTGTTGGGTTTAGGATGGAAGAGACGTTGGAATTCATTATCTGGGCTGGTGCTAGACATTGAATTCCAACGTCTGGTTTGATTAGAGATGAATAATTTGGTCGTCTGATGTGGGTTGAGACGTTGGATATGGTCGTCTAATGGGATATGGACGGTGAATTTGACCGTCTCCCTTGGCAATGGACGCTGGGTATGCTCGTGTATAGGGGTAGAGATGTTGAAGTTGGCCGTCTGTATTGGACAGGGACGTTGGGTTTCAACGTCTAACATGGGTTCAGATGTTGAAACTCAATGTCTTGGCCATGGTCGGACTTTAAAATTCAACATCCGTCCATGGTTCGGACATTTTAGTTTCGTTTTCGCCGTTAATTTTGTATTTAAATGGGTAATTTATATTTGTTTTGAATTTAAAGGTGTTTATTTGTATTTATCTAACGCTTTAGTATCGTTATTGCAGATTGGATAGCAGAGATGACATTATGACTATGTCGGACCGTACGAGAAACCGAAGAGTGACGTCATCTAAACGGCGCAACCCCGTACCTTTACCGTCACGTCGTAGTCGGGCAAAGGTGTCCACATTAGCCCTACCCCCGATGCTACCTCCGGCCCCGTTACGAGCGAGGTTGGATTCCCGAGTGTGTTTTTTAGGGAACCAGTAGTCGGTGCCCATTCTGAGGATGAGGAGGAGGATCATTTTGATGTATCGGTTCAGGATGACGAGGAGGATGACTCTCGGTTTTTGGACGAGGAGGTTGCCGTACTACCACCTAAAAAGGTGGTACGGGATGGTAAAGGTCGATATCAGACTTATGTTGACGATTCATCTAGTAACACGGGGAGGAAGAAGACGAAGAAGTCATATCTATCTTGGCGTCTTACAAGTCCGGTTGAGAGTGGACTGAGTCACATTAGCGTGCTACATAGCTTTGGTGGCCACACAGCTTTTAATAGTTGGACCGAGTCGGAGAATGTGAGATCGTGGATCATCTGTTATGAGAGGCCGGGTTGTTTAGAGGCGTTGAATGAGATAAAGTTGCGTGATGATGTTTCTCAGAGAGTTAGTGAGAGTGGGCTTGGTCATTTGAGGCGTTCTATTCCGACTGGTTTGGATAAAACTTGATTGGTGTTTTTGTAAAGAGGTGGCAGCCCGACACCAACACTTTTCATATGCCTTTCGGTGAGATTAATATCTTGTTGCACGACGTTCAGCAGATCCTTGGGATACGGGTGGATGGCGTGAGGGTGGATGACATGGCTCGGGAGGAGGAGGTCGGTTTGAAGGGGAAGATGGCTGTCTTTTTCGGAGTAGGTGTTGGATATGTCGTACCACCGCTTTATAAGGGTGGTGGATTGTTTGTTAAGAGGTTGAGGAAGGTTGTGGAGTCGGGTAACCAGCATGACTCGCTCAGGGCTTACATGATGTTGTTGCTAGGACAGACTTTGTTCATGGACAAGTCTGGGGATAGGGTTATCGCCCATATATTTCCGGTGTTTGATGATTTGGGTGATATTGGCAAGTATGCTTGGGGGCCGCGAAATTGGCCTACTTGTATCGACAGTTGGGGATGGCTTCGCAACGCGAGGCCCACGGTCTTAGTGGTTGTTTACCGTTGCTTCAGGCTTGGATATATGAGTACTTTCCCCAGTTCCGACCCCACTCTGGATATTATATCGAGGGGAGACCACTTGTGGAGGCTTGGTCATGGGTTCCTAGGTTTAAGGGAGATCAGGCATTGTTAGAGGAGCACCGACAAAGGTTGGACGGGCTTAGGGCGGAGCACGTCACGTAGACCCCTTACGGTTTAGGTGATCCACATAGGACTTGTAGGAAGTCTCTCTACTCGGGGTTGATTAGATTTCTTGATATAGTAGAGCCGTACCAGCCTAATCGGTGTCTCCGCCAGTACGGGTATATTCAGACTATCCCAACACCTATGCGTGTCCCGACTGTTGAGCATCGTCCAGTTAAGTCGGCCTCGGGTTATAGGTTGTGTATGGAGACTCTCCTAATTTGGAGTGGGGGTACAAGGATGCCCAGTTAGTTTTGAGAGACCGGTTTGAATGTGCCATGATGCCTTTTCAAACTCATCCGCGCTACATGATTTGGTATGGGAAGAATTCTCACCCATACTTCTATCCTCCTACACACCGTACTCAGTTTTGGACTGTCCCTATTATGGAGGAGCCCCACGTTTGTTGAGCTGTTACGTGTCATTTCGCACATATCTACAAACAGCCTAATGAGCATATGAAGTGGCAATATGTGGAGACGTTGATGGATGAGATGGAGCAGTATTTCACGATTGATGATGGCGGAGATGATGATGATGGTGATGTCTCGCCGGTGTAGGCTGTTTTTCATTGACTTGTTCGTATTGATATGTATTAGAACAATTTGTTTTATTTTATTTCGCTTTTATTTACTTTAGTTTGTTTTTTATTTTATTTTATCCCGTTGTATGGATTTTTTAGTTTTTATTTTATTTTTATTTTATCCCGTTGTGCCAACGACACAAAAGGTGACGAGTGCGAGGATAAGCAGACTTAAGAGTTGCGATCAACCCCAACTCCCGATCAGTGACAAAGGCTGAAACAGATGCACCCGTACACTCGAGAAGCTCCCCTAATATCTCCAACATCCACGTGTAATATTTTTCCAACTCGGAAGAAAGCACCACACTAGCAATTAAGAAAAGAAGAACCACAAGGTGTAACACCGACAAGCTCAACGAGTGCAACATTATAAACGTTGGTCTTGTAGGTCGAATCAATGAATACCACATGGGGATAAGCACGGAAAAGCTTTACAGCCTCCGGATGAGACATGAAAACATGACTGGGCTCCTTAGTCTCGGGATTTGTCTTGTGCCATTCCACATACTTCACACCAACATCTAGAGCCAACATTTGATGAGCGGCATTACGTGCCCCTCTGATTTCTCGTTGAACCTTGTTTGCCTCGCTATAAAATTGGATGCTCGTAGGTTGGGGTTTATTGGGGGTTCTTTGAAGAAGACCATTTTTAATATCTCTCGGGGGAATCGACACCCGAACTTGTTGCCCCACGTACTCTTTCTCGGCAGCATCCAAACCCGCAAAATGCATATCACCGTCTTTGTAATTTGCTAAACGGTGGTTGTGATATCCACTATTCTCGGAGGTCAATATGTTCCAAACTATCAACTCTTTACCATCCACATCATGAACCCTATTCAGCACAGCTCGAACACGGAACCTACACTCACATTTAGGCGTCCCTTTCTTCTTAGGCATATCATGAATGTCAGGCTCAATCTTCTTTCTTGTTCGCCCGTACCTTGAACAACGAAAGTAAGACCCCAACAACTCGGGCTGTTTACGATTTTTTGCCCCATTTGTAGCTTTCGCAAAAGAAAACCCGTTATCAAAAACAATCTTCTGAGCCCAGTCAAACGCGTCATCCCGACTTGCAAAACTTATTTCCGTCAAGAATAAATGGTTGTAATTAACACCGTTACCACCAAATTCCTTAAACGAATCTTGTTAACATGAAAATATAACAATGATTAGGTGCTAAATTACGTAAAACAGCCTAAATATACGATAAAAAGCAAACAAAAAGGCGAAAACTAATTTTCAAAATCCGATCCGTGAAGCGACATTGAGTTTCAATGTCCGGCACCAGCCCAGACGTTGAAACCCAACGTCCAGGCCCAGTCAAGACAAGCAGAGTCTTCGTCAGGCCCATTTCAGACATTTACATTCACCGTCCATGCCCAAGACAGACGAGGATTGTCATCGTCAGTGTAATACTATGATTTTCTGTACCTTTAGTTACTCTATCGAGTAGGACTTACTCTGTCGAGTAAGTTTGTGTGTTTTAGAATCAAAGTCTGTCTGTTGGGTACTCGATCGAGTACGCAAGGCACTCGATCGAGTAAGGGTCACTCGATCGAGTAACTCACTTACTCGATCGAGTAAGTCTGTCTTCGGGTTTGTTTAATCGGGTTCTGTTAATAACGCGAGATTAAAATGTAATGACAATCGACGGTTTCCTCATTATCATATTTCATCTTTTTCACAAAACCTTTCAAAAACAAAAGGGAGATCGTTGCTTTGCTTTCCTGCGTTGTTTGCAAATCCAAGAGCTTGAGTCGTCGGTTTCCGGTGTCCTTTACGTCATCTTGTTCCTTGTCTCG